>JAOWBW010001841.1:0-181444 GCA_026119855.1 Campanula takesimana
GCTCATTCGTGGATGGGTTCTCTGGTACAATCAGATTCTCATGGCCGAGGAAGATCAACATAAGACAGCCTTCATAACACCGTGGGGTACCCTTTTGCTACACAGTCATTCCATTTGGGTTAAGAAACGCTGGGGCTTCCTACCAAAGAGCCGTGACAGACTTGTTCCATGATATGATTCACAAAGAAATCGAGGTCTATGTGGACGACATGATCATTCACTCCAAAGGGACCGATGGTCAACATTTAATCGATCTCCGCAAGTTCTTCGAAAGGCTTCGTCAACACAAGATGAGGCTCAACCCTGCAAAGTGCACGTTCGGGGTTATCCGAGGCAAAGTCCCTTGGTTATATGGTCACTGAAAGGGGAATTGAAGTAGACCCCTCCAAATCAAGGCAATCATTGACATGCCTCCTCCAAAGACGCAGAAAGAGATCAAAGGTTTTATGGGCAGACTGCAATACATCAGTCGTTTGTGCAACAACTCACTTCCATGTGCGAGCCAATCTTCAAGCTACTCAAGAAGAATGTGGCTCTAGAATGGACCGACGCGTGCCAAGAAGCCTTCGACCAAGTGAAGCATTACTTGACATGCCCTCCTGTTCTAGTTCCGCCGCACAAGGAGAAGCCTCTTTTGCTCTATCTCACTGTCAATGATGAAGCCCTAGGGGCTATGTTAGCACAAGAGCAACGAGAGTACACAAAGGAGAATGCCATTTATTTTGTCAGTCGCCGATTCCAAGGAGGCGAAAAGAACTACTCTGTCTTAGAGAAGTCATGTACAGCATTGGTTTGGGTCACTCAAAAGCTCAAACACTATATGAAGCTTTTCCGATCAAGCTAGTAGCAAAGGTGTACCCGCTCCGCTACATCTTCGAGAAGCTTTCATGTCAACAAGAATAGCCAAATGGTACTTCATGCTCGCCGGCTATGATATCACTTATGTCACACTAAAATCCGTCAGGGGGAAAGTGTTCAGTGACCAGCTTGCCGAATTCCCGTGTGACGAAGTGAAGGGGGAAGACGTACAGTTCCCCGACAGCATTTAATTTGTACTGCAACCGAGGAAAATAATTGGCAACTTTTTTTCGATGGCGCCGCTAATAAACACGGTTTTGGTATAGGAGTATTGCTTGTCGATCCAAAAGACATCTACACTCCCATTGCCATCCGTCTGGAATTCGAAGCTACCAACAACATTGCCGAATGCGAAGCATGCATAGCAGGGCTCGAAGCAGCTCTCGAAATAAACGTCACGGAACTAGAAGTATTCGCGACTCTTTGCTCCTTATCAATCAGCAATCGGGTAAATGGCGAATCCAAGACCCGACCCTCCAACAGTATGGTCAGCACCTTGAAGAATTGGTTGAACAATTCCAAGAGATCACTTTTCAACTACCTGCCAGGGATAAAAATCGCTTCGTCGATGCACTGGCCACTATAACTTCATTAGTCGAAATGCCAAAGGGAAAATGGTGAAGCCTTTCAAAATTGCCCGAAGGAACAGTCCGGCGTACTGCATGAGTATCGAGATCGACGAGGTTCAAACAAACTCCCCGTGGTATTCAGATATCATAAATTTCCTCAAAGATGGCATTTATCCCGAGAATAGCAATAAGAAGTCTCAAGCGGCTCTGCAAAGGCTAGCCTCTCGGTACGTACTGATTGGAGACCGAGTCTACAAAAGGCACCACGACGGGATCAATCTCTATGCGCCAATGAGGCCGAAGCTCAAGAGATAATGTGTGAAAGGCACGAAGGAGAGTGTGGACCCCACATGAATGGGTTCATGCTAGTCAAGAAGATACTCTGCATTGGTTACTATTGGAGCACTATGGAACGAGACTATATCGAGAAAGTCAAAAGGTGTGCCAAGTGGCAATTCCATGCTAATCTGCAACACGCTCCACCCTCGCAACTTTACATGGTCACACCTTGGCCTTTCTCTTGTTGGGGATAGACATCATCGGTAAAGTCCATCCTGGCGGGAGCAATGGGCAGTCATTCGTCCTAGTGGCCGTCGATTACTTCACAAGTGGGTCGAAGCACAAGCCTATCGGACCCTCAACGCCAAGAAAGTGGACGAATTTGTAAAGATTAATATCATGTGCCGATACGGCGTGCCTCATGAAATCATTTCCGACAACGGCTCTCACTTTGAGAAGGAAATGGATGCACTTTTGGTAGAATACAAGATCACCAAGCACAAGTCATCTCCTTACCGTCCCCAAGCAAACGGCGCGGTTGAAGCAGCAAATAAGACCATCGAGACCATCGTCAAGAAAATGGCCTCAACAGGAAGGGATTGGCCCGAGAAGCTACCATTGGCATTGTGGGGCTACCGCACATCAATACGGTCAGCAACAGGAGAAACTCCTTATGCGTTAGTCTATGGTTTTGAAGCCGTACTCCCGATCGAACTTGAAGTCCCATCTCTACGGGTCCTCCTCGAGAATCAAGTCAACGAGGTCGACTGGATGCAAAGTCGATATGAACAGCTAGCCTTACTCGACGAGAAAAGGCTAAGAGCACTCGAACGCACAAGGGCGTATCAGCAAAGGATGGCAAGAGCTTTCAACAAAAAGGTAAAGCCTCGAAACATCAATGTGGGAGATTTGGTCTTAAGACAACATCCTCCTAACGCCATGAATCCCCTGGGGAAATGGGGACCCCGATGGATCGGTCTGTACGTGGTCAAGAAGATACTAAGCGGCGGTCCAGTCCGACTCGTGGATTTAGATGGTGACCAGCTGCCAAGGAGGCAACCTCGACAACTCAAGAGGTTCTATGCTTAATAAACAAGACATAAAAAAAAAAAAAAAAAAAAAAAAAAAAAAAAAAAAAAAAACGCTCGCTAGGTTGAAAACCCGCAAGGGCGGCCTAGGCAAAATTAGAGCACGTGCAAAAAAGAAGCCGCTAGATTGAAAACCCGAAAGGGCGGTCTAGGCAAAAACAGGGTGCAAAAAAAATAAAAATAAATGGTCTTTGTTTGTTTGAACTGCGGAGACCTGAGCTTCCAACTGGAGGAACGTAGGCAACCTTCGGGTGCGGTCTAAACATATCAAAAATACCCAATTCACTTCAAGTAACAAGATGCAATTTTTATTCATTCAATGAATTATTCAAGCCATTACAACGGATTTATTGAGCAACAAAGACATCAAAACATTAAATCCTAAAACAAAGTGGTCTAATTTAATTGCAATCTCTTAGGGTACAAAGAAAAATCTAATCTTTCTTAGGTTTGGGAACCCATTGCTTCTTGTTATGTCCTTTAGTCTTCTTGGATGGGGACGGAACATTCTTGGGACCGCCAAGACGGGAGAAAACGCTAGGACGGGGACGGAGCTTCGTCAACGGCTTTCCCTTTGCCCTTATCAAGCGGAGCCTTAGCGGGGGCAACCATGGGACGCTTCCACACATAGAAGGAATTTCCCTTACCTTTCTTCTTCTTGGGAAAATGACGGGGTCTATAGTCCCGCACATGAACCACCGGTCTCACGGGGTCAACAACATCGTCATTGGGCCTTCCAAACGATCAAAACGCTCGGACGCTTCTCCACCATCGAGACGGACCCACAGTTTGGAACGGCGTTCACCATAGGAACGGACTTCTCACCCTCGGGGACGGAAACCTTGACTTCAAAAGAGAAAGTCATTGGGGCCATTATGAAAAGAATTTTGTGGTTTAGGAGGAGAAAATATTTGCAGAAGAATGTTTGTGACCATTCTGGTCGAAAGTGGTTCAAAATTATAGCTGTTGGAACATTCCGATCAGAAAAAGAAAGGGGCTGTAATTCAGCAGGCAGAAGCGCGCGCCTCCGACCAAGCTGCACAATGCGCGCGCCTCCCACAAGCAAGGCCCAACGCGCGCGCCTTTGACAGCAGTTCAGACAGAAACAACCCTTGTCAGTTCAGAACAGAACCCAAGCACTTCAACATATCCAACCTGCAGCAAAATCATATCCCAGCAGCAAAAAGGAGTTCAAGCATCAACAACAAGCATTCTTTGGGCACACATTTGTTTGTAAAGAGTCGACATCTAAGATCTAGTCGCTAATAAAGCATAAATGAGTAGTAAGATAACTAGGATTGTAAATACATGTTAAATGTTATTACAGGCAAAAGTAAAGGTGTTTCAATCCCTCATCCTCTCAGCCACAACAGCTCGGGCACATCATCACCAGCACTGTGCTCACCCCCTGCTGCCGCTCTCGGTCTCCTCATCATCATCGTCATCCTCATCATCATCATCGTCATCATCATCCTCAGACTCAGATGTCTCCAACCACATCAGGACGGGTCCTCTTGGCAGCTCTCCCTGACGAACTAGCGCCACCCCGGCTCTGGCTACCTTCTCGGCTCAGACTCCTACTATGGCTACCTTCGTGGCTCAGACTCCTGCTCAGCGACTGCCTCGCCGAAGAGACAGCCTCATCAATGTCCAGTGCAGCATCCCTGCAGCCTCGTCCCATGCCCCGAGCACCTCGGGCAGCTCCTCTCGCAGCACCAGAGACAGCACCAGCAGCATCTCTAGTCATGGCAGCAATATCCCTGCACAACTCTAGCACCCCTCTCCTCCAGCTGACGGAGCTTCCGCCTCATCCCTTTGTTCTGTCTACCCAAGTGCCTATAAGCAGCTACAGGTACCTGTTGCAACAAAGAACAGAAAGGAAGTTACATCAATACAAAGGACAAAAAAACAAGACTGGAACTGAGAAATGCAAAGATGGTCAGAAACATACCACAGCAGCCTGAGCGGGAGGCTCTCTCTCCGGTGACATATCCTCGGGAACAATCTCCCTCTGCTCCTCAAAGACCCCGAAGTTGGAATAAGTGTAATAGGGAGGAGGCAAAGGAGGATCAAAACAATACCGGCACCGGTAGTATAAAACCGAGCGGAGGTCGTAGGAGCAGCCTGTGATCTCCTCGGATCAGCAAACATGAAGCCTTTGCAAAAAGTTGTTTCTCCCTGAAGAGGCCATAATCCTGATCCAAGTGAATGTAAGGGAAGGCATCAACCCCTACCATATATGCCGCGCGATCAGCCTCTGAAAGTGACCTCCAATTACGAGGGCAGAAAGGAGGAACGTCTGGAACTGCAGGACGAGGGGGTGTAAAAGTCTGTCACCTGGGTACCATGCTGCCAGAACACTCTGTCTCCCAAATACAGAGCCATGCACTCACCTGAACTCATCAAAAGCCGAGAACGGGTAGGAATAAGAGTATGCTCAAACCAGTGCTGAACTGATCTCCACGGATACAAAGAAAAGGCAACGGACTCAGGCCTCAAGGTGTCCAAGTGCCGTCAGGCCGAAGTAAGACTAATGGGGTTCGTACCAGTCTTCACATTCCTCTCCTTGTACGCCCACCGTGCGCAGTCCGGATACTGGGGCTGGCCTTCCTGGCAATCTTGAAATCCCTCAGATTCAGGATAGCAAAAGCCCAAAGCTGTAGACAAGAGGCAGAAACAAAGTTAATGACAGTCAACGAAAAAGGCAGTTATGACCAAGGCAAGGAGAATATAAAAGGGACAGTAAGTGGTATACCTCCCACAGCAAGCTGAAGCCCGTAACCGAGCTAGTGGTCGAGCGGCTGGTCAAATCCATGCCGTGATAACAAGCAGCTAAGCCCGCGCGCCCCAGTTATACTGGCCGATCTGGTCCAAATCCACTAACAAGTCAAGCAGAGCCAAAGAGGCCGAGAGCCCCCGTTGGCAAACAGAGTATGGGATAACAAGTACCAAATAAAAGCAACGGGTCACGGCATCGACCCGATCAGCAGTAACACCTCGAGCCTCAGCCCTTAAGATGCCGAAATAGGCACGGATTCGCCCCCATGTCACTCGAGAATTCTTGACCTCGAACCGGCAGTCAACCAAAGCCAGTAACTCATCCGAAGTCTGAACAGCCCCTCTCAAACCAAAAGGGACAGGCATCCCTATGAATGGCAAGCCCGTCAAAGCTGTGAAATCGGTAGGCGTCATAGTCACCTCGCCCATGGGTAAATGGAAGGTATGGGTGGTGTCCCACCATCTTTCCCTCAATGCCTGGACCACATCGGGGTCATTCTTCAAAGCTGGGAGGCTGGTGACAAAAGACCAAAATGAGTCCCTGTAACTCGGGCCCGAACATTCTCAGGCAACCTCTTCCATATAGAGATGGGCCCATGAGCCCCACCACGAATCTCTGTCAGACGGGTCCACTCCTGAAAGGAAAAGAAGGAACGGCGAAAATTTCATCAGCATGACTGCTAGAAAACGGATGAACTCAACACAGAGATTTCAATGGCAGAACAATGTACAAGCAAGTGTGTGAACATGAAAATGGGCGCCCCACATGTTTCTTACAACAAATCAGCAGCAACGAACAACATGCAAGGAATGATCAATAAAGCTGCAGCAGCAATATTTCGGGTAAAGAAAACGGAACTTCATGAAATCCGAAATCGACAAGAAAGGTGAGGCATTCTTACCAAACCCGAAGTCACGAAGTGAGAAATGAGGGTATGAGGCCGGAAGGTAAGCAAGCTCGGGTCCATAGCTTCACCCCATTTCGGGCTCCTCGCCCTGTGGCATCTCGAACGGAGGTGATTGTTGACGATACGACATCGTTTCTGTGACGGAATTGATCCTAGAGCAGCAAGAAAGTGTTTTGGGGTGATTTCTCTACGAAAATTTGGTTTGGAATTTGGAGGGTTCTTCAAATTTTTGGAAACTTGCCGAAAAACAGTGAACCGCCTGTTTAAATATCCTGAACTTATGCGCCAGGCGCGCGCCCTCCGACGTACTCATCCGAGGCTCGCGCATCCCATAACGAGGCCCGGACGCGCGCTCTTCCCATCATCAGGCAAGTTCAGAAGCAGTCTCCCATGCAAGAAACCATGCACCGTATCAAGGTTTCCCCACAGATTCCGAACTCCCTAAGTTCTGTCACGGGTGCCATACCCCCCTCAAGGGACAATCTCAACATTTCATCCCCAGCAGGAATATTTTTCTGGTCGCGGTCAACTGTGCCCGCACCCCACAATTCAAAAAAAAGTCAAGTGTGACTCCAAGTGGCACGAGACTTCAAAGCAATACCTCATCAACGGATTCACTAACGTATTCGTCAACAAAGGTTCACTAACGGCCTCACCAACGGATTTCACTAACGGATTCGTCTCCAAAGGTTCACTAACGACCTCCTCAAAGGTTCACCAATGGGCTCTACAAAGGTTCACCAACGGCCTCTACAAAGGTTCACTAACGGCCTCATCAACGGATTTCACTAACGGATTCGTCTACAAGGGTTCACTAACGGCCTCATCAACGGATTTCACTAACGGATTCGTCCTCAAGGGTTCACTAACGGCCTCCTCAAAGGTTCACTAACGGCCTCCTCAAAGGTTCACCAATGGCCTCTACAAAGGTTCACCAACTGCCTCTACAAGGGTTCACTAACGGCCTCCTCAAAGGTTCACCAACGGCCTCTACAAGGGTTCACTAACGGCCTCATCAACGGATTTCACTAACGGATTCGTCTACAAGGGTTCACTAACGGCCTCATCAACGAGTTTCACTAACGGCCTCCTCAAAGGTTCACTAACGGCCTCCTCAAAGGTTCACTAACGGCCTCCTCAAAGGTTCACCAACGGCCTCTACAAGGGTTCACTAACGGCCTCATCAACGGATTTCACTAACGGATTCGTCTACAAGGGTTCACTAACGGCCTCATCAACGGGTTTCACTAACGGATTCGTCCTCAAAGGTTCACTAACGGCCTCCTCAAAGGTTCACCAACGGCCTCTACAAAGGTTCACTACCGGCCTCATCAACGGATTTCACTAACGGATTCGTCCTCAAAGGTTCACTAACGGCCTCCTCAAAGGTTCACTAACGGGCTCTTCAAAAGGTTCACTAACGGCCTCATTCAACATATTCAGCCGGCAGGTTCACCTAACGAATCACGCCACCCCCTCTATCAACAAAAGCCGCTCACACGGGGAGCGCACCACTATCTCTCGCAATTTCAAATTCCTGCTTTCATCGAGTCTTTGCTTTTTTCTTGGTGATGTCCTCGGCGGGTGTTTTTAACTTTCGTCGACGCGTTTTGCTTTGCAATCCACGTCATCGAGGGGCTCTGTAGACACACCGCCTTGGACCGCTCACCCCGATTGCACATTTTATCTTGTGTTTCTCCCCATCTCAAGTGTTTCTCGTTAGTTTCTGTCACTTCCGTTAAGTTCCTGACTGACTTCGTTAAGTCCAGGGACTAAACTGAATAACAGGGCTGACTTTCTAGTCCATTCTGTCAAAATTGCCTTCTCTGAGTCGCGCGCCTCCGACAGGAGGAGCCAGACGCGCGCGCCTCCCGCCCCAAAGCAGGAAGTGCGCGCCTCTGGGCGTCAGTTACAGATTTCTGGCCAGGATTCTCTCCCTTGCTCAATTTACAGGATTTTGCCCGGGAAGGATTTCTTGGTGACTGAATTTTGGCACCAAAAACACCTCTCTTTCACCTATAAAAACCTCCCTTTACCTCCATTTTCAAAGGACGAAAACTTGATACAAAAACTTTGACCAAAAAGGACCGAAAGACCTTGACTTTACTAAATTTCCTACTTTCAAAGCATTTTCCAAATGATTTCTCCAAGTAATTCAACAAGAAGTGTTTGAAGTCTCTTGAAGCCTAGGTAAAGTTATTTCTTTCCCCTTCTCAACTTCATCTCTTTTCTCTTTCTTTTTGTTTTATCAAAGTGCAATCACCCAAATCATTTTAGGACATGACTCTAATGACCACCTCATCTCATTGAGGTCGGTTAAAGAGTTATCTCCTACATTCCAAACTCTATTTCAAAACCCCTTTTTTATGATTGAAAGAAGAAGAAGAAGAACGTTTATCATTCATGTAGATTTTGGTCAAGCAAGACCAACTTTAGTTGGGCGAGATGGGTGTTTTGGTACTTCCCATCTCGTAATCTAACCCCCGAACCTCAAAACAAAGAATCTCTGTTTTCGTAATCAAACTTAGGCTATTATCAATAGGCTTTTCTTATGTTTCTCAAAACATAGGTGGCGACTCTAAAAAACAAGTTAGACATCCTAGGACAACTCCGCGCGCTCTAGCCTAAAGCCGTGGGCTCCTCCCGGGGTATCTACACTTCCCTTTTTCACTATTTTTGTTTACGACAAACACCCTCCTTGTCGAAACCCTAGAGGCAAACCCTCCTAGCCTCACCTAAACATAACCTCGCATCTCACCTCCTCTCCACCATGACAACCCATCACCATTAACCACCCTCGGCTAATCCCCCTTACTAGTCGAAACCCTTCTCTATTTATTTTTTGTTTTCATTCTCGACAAAAACCCTCATGTCGACATCCTCTTCACCACACGACCGTCTTTCTGGCGTAAAACCACCAAATGTACCACAACAACCCCGTCATTCTGACGCAAAAACCCCAACCCGTCATTACGACGTTACATCATTTCACACGTGAGGGGTACAACCCCTACAATGGTGACGACCAAGGTGACATCACGTGCTTCAACCTTTGCCAAGATCATCACGGCAACATCACCCGCATCCGGGAACTCATCCACCTCAACTGCTTCATCACCCACGGTTCATCTCATGACTTTCCAAGATTGTGACTTATCCAAGGATCGTCCATCTTGCGGGAGCGTATAAGGAATATTATATATTCCTAAGTATATTTTGTAAATATATTTACAAAAGATACTTAGGAATATATAATATTCCTTATACGCACCCGCAAGATGGACGATCCTTGGATAAGTCCCAATCTTGGAAAGTCATGAGAATAACCTAGATATTGTATATCATTAGGAGATTGTTTCTTGTACAATAAGCTAGACTAGATCTAGAACTTTCTATGTAACCCTATAAATATGTAACCTATTGTTCATAATAAAATTGAGTGTTTCATATTACTTTTTCTCTACCATGTAAGATTGACTACGTTTAACCCTCCTAAATCCTAATATTTTATTTTATGTTCAAAAAATAGTACTCATTTCTATTTTTAATCAATCCTAACTGATCCAATCAATGAAAGGAAACAAAACGCGAAAAACGGCACTTTTACCTTAAAGTTGTTCTTGCTTTACGGTATTAAGATAATGACAAAGACTTGGGTCGATCATCCCCCACAACCCGCCCAGCTGTCCTCTTTGACCTCTTAGCGCGCGACACGTGTCACATTAAAAAAAAATCCAATAACTTTAAAATGCTATATCTTGAGTTTTTGAAGTCAATTTTTTTTTAAATACCGTTGTGTTCGTCTCGTAGATAGGTCATGTTATGGTTTATTTTTTTTATAAAAAAAATACTTTTTTTGAACACACAAAAAAAGTGAGTTGCTCGTCTCCTGAGATTTAACACTATGTTCTGATAAAAGTAACAGTTTCATCTTCAAAAAGTAACACTTTTACTGTCAAATGTAACAGCAGTTTTGCAAAAAAAAAAATAGTTTGATAGTTTTTGTGGTTAGAAAAAGTAATATTTGAAGTGTAACAGAGTGCATATATGATTATAATTTTCTATATAAATGAATGTAACATTTTTTTTTAGTAAATTTTACTTTTTTTCTTTAAAAAAAAGTAAAATTCATGTATATAATCGGATTTGCATTTCTATTGAATGTAAAACCCTAGAAAAGTGTTACAATTGAGAAAAAAAAGTTACATTCCTTTATTATAAAATGTAACATTAGTTTTAGTTGTCAATCTTATGTTATCTTTAATCTATTTCAGCAAAATTGTGGTTTGCTACATTTTTTTGAAAAAAAAAGTGTTACATATGAGGAAAAAAAATGTGTTACATTTTTTTTATAAAAAAATGTTACTTTTGCTGGAAAGCAAAAAATGGCAGGGGAAAAAAGTTGGACGGCACAAAAAAAAGGCTTGCCTCGGCTTGGCTGGCTCGGCGGCTTGGCTGTGAGCAGTATCACGCCTTGAGACGGTCTCACAAGAGTTTAGCCATAAGATAGAGTTCAGCCCTAAGATAATTTGATCTTGTTTAACCTAAACTGACCCACTTCAGATATTATTATTCTAAATCTAAACATCAAAAGCAGCCGTTATTTTACTAGGACACAATAGTAAAAAAAAAAAGAATAGTACTCCCTCCGTCGTAAAATGATTTGCTATTTTTTATTGTCCCAAAAAGTTCTTCATATTTCTACATTTTAAGCTTAAACAAAGCATGGCTATTGAAGTAAATGTTCATATCCTTAAAAAGTTTGAATAGTCAAACGCGAAGATAACTTTGGGACGGAGGGAGTAGTAGAAAGTAAAAACATGGGAAATTACTTTTTGTTGACAATCCTTGTCTCTCTCTCTCTCTCTCTCTTTTTCTTTTTCTTTTTTTTTCCGGTACAATTGACATTCCTTGTCGTGGATAGTAGAAGTGAATTGAAATCCGCGTTGATCTCCCTGTCAAATTCCGTCTGCGTGAATATACATATTAATAACTAAACTACATTCATATATTACCCCAAGTTATTTGGATTCTTTCTCAGGTTGCGGTTAGCCTTCCTCCCAATATGTTAGAGACAATACTCCCACATTGGGAATTAACCAGCGATGCATTGGCTATATAAGGATCCTGAGCTACTCCTCCCATTACCAATTTGTTTTGAGATAGAACCTCAGACTTCATCATGCTATCAGAGCTGGCCAATTGATTTTGGGATAGAACCTCAGACTTTATCACAATCTAACTTTCAATAATGTCCTAACCTTTCCTTCCTGATTGGTTCAAGTCGAATCAATCTGGTTAGATTTGTAATGTAAAGGGTTGTTAATTTTTATTTTCTTTTTATATACTATATAAAACTACGAAATTATTTTTTTCAATATTTTTATGTGTTAAGAAAAGTTTAGCATGATGAACATAATATCTAAAATTTACTTTCGGAGGATATACAATACTATTGCGGAACACTTGACATACATAAAATGAGCATTAACTTGAACACATTTTTAAATAGTAACAAAATTTGTAACATTGCATAATATATACTCCCGCCATCCCACCCGACTTAGGACAAATTGCCATTTTGGGCGTCCCACTCCACTTGGGACATCCCTAAATGGCAAGTTTATATTACTTTAATATTCAATGGGACTCATTTATCATACTCACAACAACAATCCATTTACTATTCCACCCACTCATTCTCTCTCCTATTTACTTTTCATACTCACAACATATCCTCCACTCATTCTCTTTCCTCTTAAAATAATAGTTTTTCTTAATCCCCAATTGTCCTAAGTCGGGCGGGACGGAGGGAGTATGGTTAAAAGATGTGAAACTAACAACTTACATATATATACGTCGAAAAAAGAAAGAAAAAACAATATGAACAATGTCACATCTTCTTTTAGAGGGCATACAATTTACTCTCTCTGTCCCAAAATGATCTTTTCATTTGTCATTTTTCATTGTCCCAAAAGGTTTTTCACATTTCTACATTTTAGGCTTAAAAGTGCATAAATAAAGCATGACTAGTGAAGCAAGTGTTCATATCCTTAAAAAGTTTGAATAATCAAACGCGAAGATCATTTTGGGATGGAGGGAGCATATCTTTGGTCTGGTATGATCCAATCGGTTGTTAAAAGAATTCAAAATGGGGACATGATGTATTGGTTCTGAAGAAAAATGAAATCAGGACCCGATCGTTTATATTAATTTTGTTTGGTTTTAATTGGTCTGGTCTGGTTTCATTGGTCCGATTTGATTCTATTTTTTTCTCACCCCTGCACAAAACTTATAATCCTCCTCTTCATGATAATATGATACTTTTTTCAATTACATTTTTCTTGTTTTGTATATTATAAAATTAGACTAAGAATATTTTATTTAAAAGATACTCCTTTCGTCCTTAAATGAATATCCACTTTTAAGAATTTTATACTGAATGTCATTTTTAGGGGGGGGGGGAAACATTATCCTTCAATATTTTTTTCAGTTTTTTTCCATTAATCTTTTTATATTTACAAAATTAAATGTTAAAAAAAGTGGATAACAAGATAATTGATAAATATTTTCCATTAAATTATATAATAAGAAAATAAAAATATCTTTTAAAATAAATTTTGAACATTCATTTAAAGACGGGGAGAGACTTATTATTTTAGAATGAATCTAAAAGTAAAATACATGATTGTAGTGTTATTAATGAATGAACGATTACTACAATTACAATTACAATTACATCACTCTTGAATATATAGACAGTAAGTCAGTAAGTTTACATCAGACCTACTCACTGTATCTCCATCAAACTAAGTATGTTCAAAATCACATACTAGCTCCTTTTTTATCGTTCTCACATCCAAACAAACAAAAACACGATTTTTTAGCAAAATAAATAAATAAATTCGTTACCATTAACTTTATAATCAAGTAATTAATTAGTACTAGCATAGTGCATGTCGAAAAATTTTGCATGCAGTTAGTATTTGGAAGAGTTGTAAATAACTTTGGGGGGTTTCATCAGCTGCTTCTCCTCCTCTTCAATCTCTAACAAGCTTTCTATCACAATGTCCACCGCATCATTTACCACATCTGACCAGTTCCTGCGTATTTCAAAATAAACGTTCATTTTATTTTATTTTGTTCTTGAATAAGAAAATAAATGAAATTAATTTTGAGACGGCCAAATTATATATGAGATTAAGGCATACCCTTTAACGGAATCAAATGCAAGACCGACGGTGTACTTGGCCTCTTCAAGCGCGTAACCGAACCTCTTTAACTCAGCCTCATTACAAGTTCCATTATCCATAACGCAAAGCTCCGAGGGCTTAACATCGCAAAATATAGGAATGACCTTTTTCTTGGACTCCATCATCAAAGCCAGTTCATGAAGACAAAAATATGACTGACAATAACGAGGCGAAAAGACGGCAACCCCTACTTTGCATCCTATAATTGCACTATCAATCTTGTCAAACAGTTTATCGCCCGGTTTCATATTCTTGTTGTCCAAGAAAGACCGAACCCTGAACCGGGTCAGATGATCGTATATCAAAGAGGCGACGGACCTTTTCGTGTCTATGCCTCGATGGTTGATGAAAACATCACATGGGGTGGGTTGTGAGGCTAGTTTGCGTAGCATTATGTTCATGGCTGGTGAGCGATGCATGATTTATGTGCTATTGGAAAAAGAAACCCTATTTTGTTTTTCTCAGATGTTGATATTGATGTGGGTACGGTTGTGTAGGGGTGGTGATATAAATAGAGGTACTGAAATGTATATTTTTTTTAAGGTTTTGGAAGTCTTTTCCATGCGAACTTAGAACTTAGAATAAGAGTATTATATTACATCCTCCGTCTGGAAATAAATGTTTGAAAATAACTGTCATCTTTAACTTGTTAACGATTTTAAGGAAATTGTTTTACTAATTTGTACATTGCTTGTACAATCATACAATTAAATTAAATCTCTTTCTTTATTTGAAAACATGTATAATATTTTTTTTACAACATTTATTTTGAGATAAAAGTGCGAAAATTATAATGATAGGGACGGAAGGGAGGGAGTATAATAATGTCTGAGATTTCTAAAGGGTAGTGGAGAGTACGTACGAAAAGATTTGCGTTTAACGTTGAAAATTCTTATGGAAGATTGAATAATGAAGGATTTGTTACCGTGTGATTTGACAAGAAAACATTTAATTGATACATGTTTTGACTATTTTGACCATCCCATTGACCCTTCAAATACGTCGGTTGACGCACCTCTATGTTCATCTCTCCTCTCTTTTGGTCACATTTGCGAAATGATTTAAATTTTTTTTGTAGTTGTCATTTTTTTCCCCTTGATTTTGATATAGTTACTTATTTCATGTTAATTTGTGATAATTTTTACTCATTTTGTCTCAAACTAAATATGAAAAAGAATACTATTAAAGTTACTTATCAATATTAAGAGCAAATTTAAACTTTAATCTTTAAAGAAAAAACGGACGGAGTGATTTAATAGTATGTTTATTAGAGTACTGGCTCCATGTGCCCGTTGTAAGAGCAAGGCTAAGGAAACAAAATAAAGTCACAAAATTTTGCTCACAATTTGTGTTGGCGGTAATTTTATTGGTTGCATCGATAGTAGATCCGTCACACTCTAATTAAAAACACAATTAAAATCATCACACCTAAGATTTTGTAAGCAAAATTTTGTGAGTTTTTGTTTTCCCCAAACAAACATGATCAACTTAAGGTTTAAGCTAACGAAAAAGACTACCTTCTAAACCAAATAGTTTAAATTATTCATCATTTCAAAATAAATATTTATATAAAATATCTTTAATTTTTTTAAAATCAATTCTGTTATATATTTATACATAACTTATCATTTAACATTTTAAAACTTAATTAAACATTTCCAAAATATTATTAAGTAATGGAGAAGGTTATATATTTTGTGTTAGTCTAATGTCACTCAGAATTAAGGAATTAATGGATGTAATAATTGAAGACCTTTGTATTTTCAAGTGGAGTGTCTTCTGACTTCTAAATGAAAGGAGTGTCATCTAGTATATATTACCAAGACAAAAACTTGCTAATTACGGTATTTTGTCGGACTTGTAATAAGACCACAACTTACTACTTATATACCCGTTTCCACGCTTACAAGTTCATATTTTGTCTTAAAATTAAAATTAAAGTTACAAAAATTGAAAGGAATAACCCGGGAGCGGCTATTGGGCTTACCCGGTTCAAAACTAATGGGCCATCATTGTTCGCCTCTACAGGCTCACCTTGGCACACCATACTTTTCAGCTCGTCACTGAGCTCAGCTCGTTAGTGAGCTCAGCTCTCGCTTCAACTCTTAGCTCTCAGCTCTCGCTTCAGCTCTCAGCTCTCTGAGCTCAGCTCCACAACTCTTCTGACTATAGACACTATGACATCATCGCCACATCTATCTGGAACCTTCCACACTAAGGGAAGCCCAGCCCATTAGGGAAACTGACCCACAAGACTCTTGGACCTACCACTATAAATAGGGGACTAAAACCCTAAATTGAGGTCTGGTCTCTCCCCTATCTCTCTCTTTCCTCTCCAAGTTTTCTCTCTCAAAGAGCATCTAACTTATTTTCACACCCGAGGGCCTTCGCCGGTGAAGCCCCGGCATCACGGTGTTCATTTTGCAGGTTTAGCAAGTTCTCTAGATATCCAAACCGCGGATCCGGCCTTGATCACATTTTATGCTCGATCAAAAATATTTCATAAAATTTTGTTACAATTATTATTGCTATTGTTTAGGGTTTTCAAAAGCGGTGGTAAAAGTAAAGTCTCACAATCTGTAAAGTATGGATTCCGATTACTCTCCTTGCCTCATCTAAGAAAAAAAGTCATTTGGGAGAGGGTTTAACGCTTGCTCACAAAATTTTAATTGCGTTCAATGATTAGTGTTGAATCATGTAATATTTGAGCTCACAATTTAAATATTCAATCTATAATTATTAATTATAATTTATAAGTAAGATTTTGTGAGCACTTTATGCCCTGAATATTACTCTAGTGGTAGGTATCAAATGTAAATTGGTGTCAAGGCCGATGATGGATGGCTAGGGAAATAATAAAGTTACAAAAGATGGCTACAAAATGTGGTCTATAAAATGAGTTGTCATAATTGTGTGGTGTTTTAAATTAGAGTGTGCCGGGTCCACTAGTGACCAATAAAATACCGTCCGCTATTCACAAAGCTACCACAAAATTATGTGAGGAGTGGAATTAGTAGGGCGGAAGAGGGTTTAACGCTTGGTCACATGAATGCTAGATACATGTCCCACAACAACCTTATTACTCACTTTAGGTAAATAAATAGGCCACCCACCTAGTTGTGATTTCCTTAATTCCTTCTCCTTTTATTCCAACCGCAAATAAAGCACACCGGTAGACTCACGTGTTTATCTAATGATGAAATGGATATCTAAACTACCAGATTTTTCCCATAAAAACCATGACACGTGTTCCGGCTCATAAGATATGGGAGATCCCGATTTAAGTAAGTTGTAATCCTCTCAAAATAAATTTCTTACCATTTGTGGGTTTTTTAAAGGCAAATGTTAGGCCGTGTGGTAACTTGGAGAAGAGAAGCATTTGCGCGTCTCAATGACATGAAACGGAGGGAGTATTCTCTTTTCTACTTTACTTTTATATAAGCCTGGCAATTGGGCGGGTCGGTTCAAGGCGGGGTCTAGCAGGTTGGCGGGTTAAGCCGGGGTCTGCCCGCCACAGCCCGTTTAAATTTACGGGTCAAACGGGTCGGGTTGGAACATGTCGGGTAACGGGTTGTGGCAGGCCGGGGCGTTTGTTTTTTTTTTTCTTTTCTTACCTTAGAATGTCGTCTCAAGCTATTTGTTCTCGCGGGTTGAAACGGGCGGATTGAGTCGGGTCGACCCGTTAAGCTTCGCACGTTGAAACGGGTGACCCGCTTTAACCCGCTAACTTAAACGGGTCGGGTAATTAGCGGGTAATCGGCCACAATTGTCAGGCCTGCTTTTATACTCGCAACAACAATCGACTTAATAGTCACTACCTCACCCTCTCTCCTACATCAGTTTTCATATTCACAACACTTATATCACTTCTACGATTTTTTAATCTCTATACAAATAGGAGGGTTGATATATACTCGAAACGGTGAGATCGGAGGTAGTGCTATTTTTACGACTGAGGGAGTATCAAAGTTGTAGTGTAGTAGCCTTTTGTGAGGTGAACCAGTTCCAAATCCCTACATTGTAGGAGTATAACTGAGTGTGAGAGTGACAACAAAGCTACCAAACAGAGAATGCAACGCCTCTTCTTTCTCCTTTCTTCTCTTTCACTTAAACTACACGTTTACAAGATTACCAATCCAATTCTACTTCTGAAACCACATCCCAACCACCCGTAACTCCCACTGTCGGCGTTTCACTTTTCCTCCCACCAACTGTTCGATCAAATGCTCCAACGAGCTCCCAACTCACAACCTCAATCCTACACTTTGGGATCAAACACATACAGCTGAGACCTGCGCATTATGGATTCAAGGACTCCTCTCGACTATGCTCTGTTTCAGCTCACTCCAACCAGAACCAGGTACGTGCACAAACATTCATCCTGAAATTTGTTTCTGTTGCCATGTTCAATCTCTCTATCAAGAGTTCTCACACTCTCTCTTTTGTTTTATTCGAATTGGTTTTGTAGATGTGATCTGCTCATTTTTGCCGGTAACGCCAATGAGAAACTGGCGTCTGGACTATTGCACCCGTTTCTAACACATCTTAATTTCGCCAAAGATCAGATTTCTAAAGGCGGATACTCCATTAGGCTTCAACCAGAACCTCATGCTACTCCCTGGTTCACCAAATCCACACTAGAGAGGCAAATTTTCACTTCTTATTATTTATTTTTAAAATAATTTTTTTTTTAAAAAAAACCTAAATTTTGTTCATGAAATCAGATCTCAACTGTAGAATGTGCTACTTATACGCTACTACAATCAATCTTGCAGTATAGTTCCAGATTACAGTATGAGTTATGTAAGAAATAAAGGAAACGAACTTGTATCGATTTTCTGCCTTTCAGTTCCTTGCCTTTTTAAAACAAATTTCATGTGCTGATATTTTAATATGGAATGGATTCATGAATGTTTTCTTGTCTGCATTGGTTTCTGTCTACAATTTCAAGTTAGACCTATGGACCTCGCTGTCTTTTCTCATAATTTTAGTTAGATATAGCATAACTACGCAAACTACTTCCGAAATCCAAATGATAGAATTGTCAGTTTTTACCTACTCGCCCTCCACCTCTGTAGTATATACTTAATACTTTTATTATTGCTTGATCAGATTTGTCAGGTTCATCAGTACACCAGAGGTTTTGGAGAGATTTGTGAAAATTGAGAGAGAAATTGCGCAGATTGAGAACTCTATTCAATCGAAGGAGCAAAGAATTTCGCCTACAGATTCAGAAAGTATGTAAGAGAATTAACTTTTTATAGATAGCATTATGTGAGTAAGATGTTATTCAAGTATCAGGGGAAAATGTTGTGAGATCATGAAGATGCTTTCACGGTTTTGACTACTAATGTTTCATTGTGATGATAGATTTTAATAAGCATGTCTTCGTTTTATTGAAATAGAGGGAGTATGGGACATAATAAGTTTCATGATATATAGTTATATTATATCTTAGCTTAATAGCAGTTGATAAATGCACTGAATTGGCAAGCTGTTTCATGAACTTGATAATGACAGGAAACGTGCCAGTCATTGAGAATACAGAGAACGCAAAATATGTCTCAGAGGTATTTCATCATTCTGCAACAATGTGAGGCTACTTGTTGATGCTTTTTTCTGGCAGCTAACTAGAGTTTTCAAACTTAATGTCTGTATACTAGTCAAAAGTGGAGCCCAATGGAACCAATGATGCTTTGCATGAAGAGAATTCCAAGTAAAGTTGACTTGTGCTTGATCTAAAAGCAATGAATATAATTATGCTGTAGTGAGGATCATATATCATTCTTTGAAATTTTTTTCTGTTTGCGATGGTCAGGGATCATCTGCACCGTGTTCTGGAGACTCGTAAGGCAGTTCTACGGAAAGAACAAGCGATGGTTTATGCCCGCGCTTTGGTTGCTGGTTTTGAGATGGACTACCTCAATGACCTTATCTGTTTTGCTGATGCATTTGGATCTCCAAGGTTAAGGTATGGTTACAACTAGGAGTTATCCTCGTTCATTTGATTTGAATATCCACACTGTTACATCCATATTTACTTTCTTCTCCCATTTTGCTGGTCTTGGGATCTCTCTGGAGGAGGGTATCCCATATGTTTCAGTTTTTGCTTAACTTTAGTGGTTCATCCTAACTTTCATATCTGGTGTTTTTGAGGTAAAATATTTATTTTCAGGGAAGCATGCACAAGTTTTATGGACTTGTGCAAGAAAAAGAATTCTGATCGTGTCTGGAGGGATGAAGTAGCAACAATGCAAGCATTCTCTCGTTTGGAATTTTCATACTTGGGAGCATCTGGAATCACACTTTCTGGTGAAGATCGTGATCCTACACTTGATGTCTACAATGGGAAAGGTATTGGCGTTGTGGACCCCTCAGCATCTGCCTCGACCATCAATCACGGAAGTTTTGACACAAATCAAGGTAATCTTGTATATATATTATAACCAAACATACGTGTTAAATCTGCTGGAAAATGATTACAGGTGATGAGAGTGGTTGTTAAGCGTTTTATGATATCATGTGCAGATAATAGCTTGCCAACATCAAATACAATTCAATCGAAAGATAGGAGTGCTGACATTCCACCATCATGGGCAAACCATATTCCTCAATACATGCAGCAGTTTCAGGGTCCCATGTTCCAGAAATTTTCCCAGTATCAAGGTCACCTATTCCCGGGCATGCAGACCCCTCCAAATTATCATGGAAATATGGCTTGGCCTCCAAACATGGAAGATCCCGGCCAGGGTCTTTATGGGTATCCTAATCGTCATAATACAAAATCTTTTCCTAGAAGCAACAAGAAATTTTCCCATGGAAAAGGATCAAACACTTTGAAACAAGATAGAAACTCTGATGAAAGTGACTCCAGTTCTGATAGTGACTCAGATGAGTATGGGGAGGGCAGAAAGAAAAATTCTTCAGTAGAGAAGCCACAAAGAAGAAGGCAAGCAAAAAGTTCCTCAAGAAAGGTTGTTATCCGCAATATTAATTACGTCACTTCAAAGAAGGATGGAGACCAAGGGAGTGTATCTGCGGGCGATTCAACTGAGGATGATGGATCCATCAATGGATATTCTCTGAAACAGCAGGTAGAGGAAGCTGTTGGATCTTTGGAGAGACGCCATAAATCTACCTCCCATAGTAAGAAGAAACAAAACGGGAGCAAACAAATCAACAATTTAATTGGTTCGGATGGCTTAACCAATCAGGATCTTGATGAGGGAGTGGAAAACAATCCTGAAGGTGAAAAAAAGAATGAACACTGGGATATCGTTCAGAACCTTATTATGAAGGATGACGACTCAAGCTCTAATGGTAAGGATTTGCATCCTGTAGGCATGCAGGAGTGTGTTAATGGCAATAGATTTGGGAAAGAAGAAGCATTTGCATTCGATGGGGAGTCTGAGAAAGTGTCAAACCCTTGTACTATTGCAACTGATACTTTTGTCATGACACACAGGAGTTCATACGGCAAAGGTGAAAACTATGCAGAAAACTTTGAAACTGATAATGGCGTTCGCTCAATTATTAAGAGAGACAGCACAAACGAGGAGGAATTATTTATCCACAGAACTGAAGAGTCAAAAAACTTTTCACATGGTATTTTATCTGAAATTTCCGTTGAATCTTCCACCATCAGGAGCCAAAAAGAAGGAGATTGGTTCCTGGAAAACCGACCAGATAAATCTGCTAATATGTTTAATGATAGTAGCACCACATCTTTTGTTGAAGGCCATTTCCAGTCTGGTAGAAATACCAAAGATGTTTTTGTCGATGATTCCTTGGTGTTTCAATCTCGAGAATTGATCGAGTCATCTGAACCTCATCAAAGAACAGATGTATTCATGGCTTCGAACATTGTTGGAGCCACTGAGATAAGAAATAGGCCCCACGAATTGGCGGAGAAGGTTGTAGCTACTACCGTGTATGAGCCAGATGACCTCTGCATGGTGATTGAACGTGATTCGTCAGCTGATCATGCTATGCCAGCTTGGAGCCTTGAAATGGATTACGGAAACAACATTAACACTGTTGAAGCTGTTACGAGGATCTCTGATGTGGGACCCTCTGATTGTGTTGACACAAAGCTTTCCTCCCATGATAAGGGAACCAAAGGAAGAGCTAATGGGACTTCTGAAGGAAAAGGTTCAGGTAAAGAAGCAAGGTCTAAAGTTTCAGTACTTCGATCTCTTGGAAAGAGCAAACCTGAGATCTTAGCAAGAAGTAAGAAATCTTCTGGAACCAAAAGCATGGTGCAAAGGAGCAAGTCTGAGATGGTAAGAAACAACTTTTCTTTGGTTCCTTCTTGCCACCAAATGAAGATCTCTCCATTATTTTGCATAGTATAGAAAAAGCCTATTTGCTTTTAATATATAAAAGTAGATAAATAAAGTAGAGTTACTTTATACCCCCTCCATCTGCTCCATGTAAAGAGTCCACGCTTGAAAGTTTGATTTATTATTGTGTACTTTTATGCCTTTTCTTATAGTTTGTACTGAATTTATGAACTTTTTTTACAATGAAAACTATTAAATTTTGAACATGAAAGAATAATATTGAGAGGGGGCTCTTAAAATGAGACATCCAGAAAAGGAATAGTGGACTATTAACATGAAATGGTGGGAGTAATGTCGTAATTCTGTTATTATATTCGCGAGATCCTGAATGCGCTTACGCTCCTCTATTATTTATTCCATAAAAGATAATTAACTTTCCATAATTATAACGCACTTTCTTGCTGCTCTATTTTGTGTAGGAAGAAGAGAAAAGAAAGAAAATGGAGGAACTACTAATCCAACGTCAGAAGAGAATTGTAGAAAGAAGTGGTTCAAGTAATTTTACTCCAACATTGTTTAAAAAGCCTTTAAAAGATTATAAGACCAATATGGCTTCCGTGAAGAATGATAAAACAAAAGTCCATGATGCTTCTGAAGATTCAAAAACTACTAAGAAACCGATCCTTAGAAGTTCCACCATTGACCGTCTTGCAGCTGTACGTATTACTCGTAAGCTGCCACCCACTGAATCAAAACGCGGTCAGCCAGCAACCACAAAGGGGAATGGCGTTATGGGTACTTACTTATCACAAAAGACAACTGGAGCTAAAACAAAGAAACCAAGTCTGAACAAGATTAACTCTTTAGGTAAGAAACTCGATCCAAAGAAATCAAATGGGTTGACTTCTTCTATATCTAACACTGTCGATGCCGCATCATCTCTGCCGGCTGAGTTTGGCTTTTCACAAGCAACCCCATACTATGGTGATGTAGGTTATCCTGAAAATATTAAGGATTCCTCCGATGTGCCTTCAGTTGAAAAAACTGACAATTTGGTTTCACGAGAGACCTTGAGTTCTTTTCAGTCTGCAAAACTGAATCATAGAGAAGTCGATGATATAGCATTGTCTAAGGCATCTCCAAATCGCCAACAGGAGGCCATACATTCTGAGAATTTTGGTGAATCTATCCCTGATTTGACTCAGTATCCTTCATCGGCATCGGCTGGCAAAGATATAGAATCAATTTCATTTAACATCGAAGAGGATGCTGGGGCGAGCAAAAAGTTACCTATATCTCCTGAGATTACTGTTATTGACAATTTTACTCCACCTCGAAGCAATGAAATGAGCCCAGAACCAACTCACTCTAGGAAGAAATGGGACTATGGTGAAAACTCTCCTAAACTCGCCAAAGGTTTCAGAAAGCTTTTATTATTTGGGCGTAGAGCCTAAACTCCCCTCCAATAATTTAATCGCATGTTTTTGTGGGTTGTCAATTTTCCACTTCAATGGTTCCACTGCCTGATAAATGTGGGGTGCGGATATCTGGTTGAAGAATTCAAGACAATTCTTTTGAGTTATAAACAGCTGGGCGTTACTTGCATGTGAAGGGATTTCTGCAATCTGTTTTACAGAGGGGCTATAAACAGGTAACTTCAATCTAAATTGATATTGTTAACACCATGCATAGTTACATACGAAATTTGCAACCTAGTATTAGCATTTAAATTATATATGTATCAGAATCATGTAATGATTTTTGTTGTGTGGTGCATTGTTTTTACTGAAAGTGGTAATAAGATCATATGAGACTTTATATATGATTAATGCATGTTGTGTCCTTCAAAAAAATTGGATTTGTTGATGTGATTAGTTGTTGCACCGTGATGTTCATACAAGAGAATTTAGTCAGTCAATGTATTGTGTTATTTAATTTGTATCTTGAACATCCCTGCCAAGTGAAAACACATTGCATATTAATGTGCTCAGGATTTATTTGAGTTCTGAATATGGATCCTGAATCATCAAATAAGACATATTGTAACAGAATGCGCACTTATCTTTTCAAAGCTTCTTTATGTCTCTCTTCAAGGATTTTAGAATAGAAAATACATTACATATGGTTCTCTCTTCAAGAACACCTAGAAACTGGGCAAGATGGGGGGAGAGGGGGCGTAGGGGAAGTTTCTCTATTAACACCACATCCACCTTCTTTTCTGCATACGACCTTCCTTAAGATTTGTAAATTTGGAAACTAAATTATCATAGTCTGGAAGCTTGGGGTGAACATGACTGAACTGAGGTTCTTCGTGATGAGAAACTTTGGAGCCAATTTTCCGTACCATATCTTCAAATTTTGTAGTCCGTTTACTTTTATCCACAACAGGTGGAGTAACCGGATTTGTGAATTCAACTTTCGTCTTGCGTTCACTATTTTGAAGCTGCAAGCAAATGAGATTCTGTTAGATATAAGGAAACATTATACGTCTGTTTATGCTCATGCATAACAGAGCGTGAGAGAACTGTAGCAAAGTTAGAAGCTTACCTTTTGGTTTTCAGGGAAGGAGTTTTGGTCATTGCTCTGAAGCCCTGACGAAAGTTTATACTCTTTTTCTATTTCATTTGCTATTCTGCGTTTTTCATCGTTAGATAAAATACTTGTGCTTAGGTTTTGCTTTAGTTCAGAGTTAACTGTGTTCCAAGGAAGTAACTCAACATTAGCCCTTTCAAACTCCGTGCCAAAACGTTGCTGGAACAGATATCTTAGCAAATTCAGCTCTGGAATTTCCCCACATCTTGAGGCAGCAAATATCAGACTGGACAATGCTTCCTGAACATCCTTGGATAAATCACTGCAACAAACACAAGACAGTGTGAACATATTTTTGTAATAAAACTAGGTGTTGTTTTATTTTTTATTTTTTGAGTCATTTTTGGTAAAATGAGACTCCCTCCGTCCCAAAATGATCTTCCCATTTGACTATTCAAACTTTTTAACGATATGAACACTTGGTTTACTAGCCATGTTTTGTTTATGCACGTTCAAGCCCAAATTGTAGAAATGGGTAGAACTTTTGGGACAGTGAGAAATGGCAAATGAGAAGATCATTTTGGGACGGAGGGAGTATGTTCTTACCAGCCCTTGCTGATATCATGGAGGTTAGTGTAGATGCAGTCGCAGAATTGGTCAATTTGCTCATATGCTGACAATCTGCATTGGTCCTTATAGAGTAGATCGACCTGATATACATGTTTGTTCGATTTTTAAACTCATTTCTGGAGAAAATTTGATCTGAATAGAAACGGAGAAAAAGAATGAAGTTTACCCGAGACAGCGCAATTTGTTGCTGACCATTCTGAAGGAGCTGAGCAATATCAATGCGGGACTGCCTTGTAATAGATTCTCTCCTCTTCTTCTGGATTATCAGATGCTCCTTTGCTTGTTTAATCAAACTCTTGCTGTATTTACAATACCAAAATATTCATGTAAACATCACTTAAGGCTGCTCATAGACTGGAAACACATGTTACAATCACAATGTTGAATGTAAGGAGGTCAATTTGATGTTGACCAGATAGTTCGCGGGTCAATTTGACAGATTACAAATCCGTCAATGACATATTAATAGAGTAATACTCACTTTTTATGTTCAATAAAATACTCCCTCCGTCCTTCCCAAGATGATCTTCTCATTGTCCCAGAAAGTTCTTCCCATTTCTACAATTTGGGCTTAAAAGTGCATAAACATAACATGGCTAGTGAAGCAAGTGTTTAAGCTCATAAAAAAGTTTGAATAGTCAAACGAGAATATCATTTTGGGACGGAGAGAGTATGACTTAATATACACCTGCACTAAGTCTGCGCAAATGGATATTAAAAAAAAAAAAAAAAATCAATGACTGTGACAGGATAATTACCACTTAGAAGATTTTCTCCATTTTTTTGAGCCCTTAATCAATCCGAGCACTGCCGAAAACACATTCAGATTCATTTTTCTTCCCATCTGAAACACTTTTTTTAGTCGTTTTTCAAAGAAGAAGAAGAAGAAGAAGATTGAGAGGGAAGAAGGGATGAAAATTGGAGCCAAATATATAGAAAACAATTGACCATAAATGAGATTAGCTTTACTTAACATAGTAGGAAAATACGCTGAGCTTGCATATTTATATGAGACAATTAGGAAACACAATCTTAACTTTCTTCTTTCGATTATTCTTATTTCCTTTCTTCTTCTTTTTTTGAATTTTCAGTTCAAATAACAAAATTTATGACCCAGTAGTAACTTTAATTAATTACTTCAAATTTAATTGAAACTACTAAATCTGGCGAGATCAAGGAACGAGGCTTGTTCCTATTTTCTCTTTCCCTGTTTGGGCTTGCGTCAAATCTGGCACAGTTTTAAGTGCACTATTCTTTTCTTTTTTTCGGAAATATTGAAGATAAAAGGAAATGCTTCAAGAATATTCATGTTTGGTACTACAAGATTTGAAACAAACTGTTAGAAGTATCTAATATTCTTCACAAGAAAATTAGCCATGGATCTCATGGAAATTTTCTGGGATTACCCTACACCATATGAAATTCATGGAAGATTTAGCAGATAATTATCAACAATAAATCTTATTTTATAGCTTTGTAATAATTAAGTTAAAAGTATCTAGTAAAAAATAGAGAAAAAGAGGAAAACTGAAACCAGAAAAAAAAAATCATTCTGTCATATGCTAGAATAAATATTGATTTTTTAAAAACAAAACGTGTAATTTGTAAATGAGGAAATAATGCTGGTTCAAAATTTTCATGGTACACAAGTTATGTGTATATAAAAAATACTACCTCCGTCTCAGCTCAATGTACACACTTGCCTTTTAAGTTTGCGTCGTTGATATGTGCACAATCCAAAAAAGGAAAGTCTATTATTATTTTCATATTACCTATACCTCACAAACTTAACATTAAATAACTTAATAACATGATTTATTAACCTAATCACTAAGCCCAAATATCATTAGCCCTATTCCTAACAACCTAAGTACCTAACCCATTAACCAAATTAACAACAATCAGAAACCCACTTCAGTCCACATTTGTATAGCCGACCCAAGCATTTCCACCCTAATCTCATCTCTCTTGAACAAATTCTAGGGTTTTCTCGTCTATCTCTCTCTCTCTCTCTCTCTTTGCGTTAGAGCGGCGGCTCAAACCCTACCTTCTCTTTCTCTTCGTCTCTTACCAATTTCATTGTTATTTGACCTCATCAATCTTTTTACTATACAAATCGACCCATAAATTCATGAACTTCCCTTCGATTTTGAAGGAAAATGTTCAATACGTGTCGGAAATCAAAGCTTGGTCTGACCATGGCGCCGTTAAATGTCATATGTTCGATGTAGTCGACTACATTGATTCAACGAAAGGAGACACGGTGGTGCTGGAGACCGAGTTGACATGGGAGAAATCAAAGCTTGGTCTGACCATGGCGTCGTTGAATGTCCTTTGTCTAATGTAATCGACTGCACTGATTCAACGGAAGGAGACACGGTGGTGCAGGAGACTGAGTTAACGGATTTGGGTGAGTCAGTGACTGTAGAAACCCCATCTAATTTTCTTAAAAGGGAAACGCATTTTGAACTTCATTAAGGAGATCAAACACTGGTTGTGTGAAATTATTTGCAAATGTTGAAATTTGAAATTTGAATTTTGTGTTTTCAGATTTTAAGTTGAAATTTATGGAGGGAATGTTAAATGTCTGGATCCAGAAAATGTATGCAAGTGTTGTGCGAAATTGTTTCCTGCTTAGGACAATGGTTGGAATTTGAATTATGGTGAGATCATTACTTTGCTAATCTCAGCTTTGACTTTTGTGATTATCTTTAATTTTCTTCCACTAACAATATTTTTGAATATAAAATATTGATAAATCAAGTTTAACCTTATTTCTCTCTAGTTTAGAAAGTGTGTCACATTTTAACTTTTTTATGATCGACAAAAATGGAATTTAGTCAAGCATTAGTGTCAATTAGTGATCTCAATAAATCATTTAATGATTTGTCAATTACAAATTCTAGAATTCTAGATAGACATCTCATTTATGCATAAAAAGACAAAATGGGAAAAACTTTTCAGGACAGAAAAAGTATTATTCTAAGAGTGATAAGTAAAATAAAATAAAATAAAATATCTCTCTCCATGATTTCAAAATGATAATCTTACTTTACTTTTTTAAATGAGGCTTTGACCAATAAGTCCCTTGTCCAGATAAAAATTACCAATAAAGACCGACATTTTCGAAATTGCCAAAAAGTCCCTTGGATAGTTTGCTCGACAAAATTGCCCCTGACTTGAGCATAGTAACGGGCGCACCTTTAATACACGTTTTCCCCATTCTTCTTATGCAGAGTCATGTTCTGCGCACACTCTGCTTCCTCTTTCTCTCTCTTCTTTTTTTTTTCCCTCAAAATTTTAAAATGTAATATCTCAAAATCTAGAAATTGAAAATTTAATCCGAGACCACCGTTTTAATCGTGTCGTCGAATCGAATCAAACAAGTACACTCAACACATAATTCAAATTTTAGAAAAAAAAAATCACATTTTTCACTAGTAAAAATTTGAGAAAATCATTTTTCATTTCTCAATTAATTTCACAATTTTAGAAAATAAAATTTAATTTTTCACTTGTAAAATCATTTTTCAACTGATTTCTCAGTTGTATGATTTCTCAATTGTGTGATTTCACAGTTGTGTTATTTTTTCATTTTTCATTTAAAAAACTGATAAATTCATCTCTCAATTTTTCACAATCATTATAATAACTGAGACATGCATTTCACAGTTGTTCACACATGATTTTGAATATAATAAATGAGACATTAATTTAACAGTTGTTCATAATTGAGTAAAAACTGATAAAATCATCTCTCGTTTCACACTTATAAAGAATAGAAATTCAATCTTACATTCTTTTTGAACAACTGATAATACAATTTCACAGATATTTGCTCATACAAAACTCTAAACAACTGATAAATCGAAAAAACAACTTAACAAACTGATAAAATTCCTAAATTCAAATAACAACTGATAACACCAAATAACAACTAAACAACTGATAAATCGAAAAAACAACTTAACAAACTGATAAATTCCTAAATTCAAATAACAACTGATAACACCAAATAACAACTAAACAATTGATAAATCTTTAATTGAGGTTCGACTGGTCTAAGAAACATTGGGGCGGAGTCAAATCCACTATAATTTTTCATCAAAACTTCCATAGAGAAAAGTCATTGTTCTCAAAATGAAGGATGCCAATCATGGTTATTTCAATAGAAAAGGGGTTCAGTTAACCCTTATGGCATATAGCTTCTCCACTAAGTCCACACCCAAGCAACAACCAGCAAGTAACTTAAAATTGTTCAACAATGAGGCGAGATTACTCACAATAAGGTGAACCCTAGCCCTCCTTTTGGCCTGCAACTAGTAAAAAATGAGGCGAAATTTGCTATTTCTCCTTTAACTAAGTCCTGTAATCAATCATATATCACTCTGAATTCCAATTTTGAAGCATTTAAGCCCTAATTATGACTTTGGAGCAAAGTTGAAATTGGGAAAAACTAGGGCTTGAATTTGTAGGATGAGAATAAGAAAACTTACGATGGTGAGAAACGGCAATGGTGAGAAACGGTAATGGCGCTGGCGATAAAAGGATCGAATTATGTGAGGGACGCGTATTGTCGAGGGTGACCGAAGTGGAGGCAGAGTTGCGGATCTGGACGTATCTAGACGGATCTGGACTGAATAAGACACCGGAAAAATGGGGGAACGGAGAGGGAGGGAGAGAGAGGGAGCTCTCTCTGATACCGAAGTCGGATATGGTCGGAGAAGTTAGATCTTCTACTGGCTGGAGGTGGGGGAGGTGAGGGGAGGGGTGCGGTGGCCAGATCGGATGGGGAGAGCTCGCCGGAGGTGAGAGAGGTGCCGGAGGGATTCGCCGGAGGTGGGGGAGGAGGTTGCTGGAGGTTGGAACTTGAGGGGTGAATGTAGAGAGAGAAAGTGATTTATGGGTGTGTGTTGTGCGTTGAATGAGTGGAGAGGGGAAGGGAGGTGATTTTATTGGGTTGGGGGTATTTTTGTCTTTTAAAAAGTGATAGGGATTTATTGGTAAAATTCATTTCAACCTAAGGACCCTAAGGTAGAATTTGAAATGTTATGTTTTTATTGGCAAATACCACCTTCTCTCATGGACTTATTGGTAAAAATCCTTTTTTAAAATAATAATTTTAAATTTACATATTTATCATAATGAATAATTAAAATTTATTACTCCATCTGTTTCAAAATAGATGGCGTTTTAAGAATTAAATTTTGTTTCAAAATATTTGACGTTTCACTATTTCCAAGACATCTTTACTCTTATTTTCCAATTATATCATCATTTATTAATTGTGAACTATCTCTTGTATAAGCGTTTATTTATATCGATAGTCGGATTCTTTTAGAGGTACATAAATCTTTTTTAAATATATTAATTGTATTTATTAATATGTGCAAAAAATATATAAAACGATATGTATTTTAAAACAGAAAGGGTATTAATTTTTATTTTTTTTTAATAATGACAACAAAAAATCATTTTGAAAAAGAAACATTAAAAATGGAAATTGACCCACCGCCCGCATCGCGTTAAAACTCCGCCTTCTATTACACCCCGCCTATATTTCCGTCACCGACACTCCACCTACCTGGACGAAAAACAAAAACCCCATATCGAGTAGTACACTGCGCATAACATATTGTACCACAACCCGACTCAATCAGAAAATGTTGAGACGTCATAATTTCAAAGCTGTAATTTATTAAACTTCATTAACAATCAATCAACTCCGTCTCCCCCTATTATATGAAGAGAGAGAGAGAGAGAGATTGAAGAGGGGTAGATCTGGATCATTTTCTCGTTTGTGAATTGAAATTGAAGCTGAAGCAGCTGATTTCAGTATCGATCTCCAATGGCTGCTTCCAAGTTATTGCTCATTTTGGTTGCCATTTTCGATATCATCGCTTTCGGTTTGGCTGTTGCTGCTGAGCAGAGACGAAGCACTGTAATTAATCTCCCTCTCCTTCTGCATTGCCTGAATTTTATTTTAGTTTTTTGATTTCCGGCTTAATTTTGTCTTCTGTTTGTCAATGCGTTTGGTTGTTTTGTAATTGGTGCAAAATTCTCCGTGTTTCTATCTGTGTTTTCTGATCGATTTGATTTTTTTTTCTTAGAAATGATAAATTGAACATGAATTTTGTGAGAATTTGGTGATCAGAGTGATGTAATCACTATAATTCCTGCTTGTAACAAACATACATTATTTGTTTGTTCGCACGGCTATGGTTCTAAGGAGATGGAAAGGAAAGGAAATTGAAACAAGACTGAATCTATTAATTCATGTTTTTTCAAGACCTAGTTTCGAAGATTAGTGATTAATAGAAGTTCAAAATGGTACGGAGTAGTACTAAGGTTTTGATCTTAAATCTGCAAAATTGTTGTCAAGTGTGTAAATGTGCTTCTCATTTCATTTATGATAAAGCATCCGATATTATTTCTTCATTGTTAAACATAATTACTGTAAACTTAGTGAAACTCATCCAAAATTAGTGTTTGCAGAAAGGCATGCCACTATTTAACAGGCATTTTGAGCTTGAGGGTTGCATTATGGAGTTGGCAACAAGGCTTCATGTCTTCAATTGATAAGTCCTTACTGAGTTTTTCTGTCAAGTGTATCTACTTACGTCTTTTCTTATCTAATCACCAAAATTAGTAGTTGCATCTTGTATAAACATAGACAGACATGCCGAAGCAGCAGAACTAATGTTTATTCTGTAAGTTGTTACTTGGGATTTGGATGGTCTGGACATTTTATAATAAGCGCCCAATTTTGGAGCATTAACAGGACAATGGCTATAAGATATGTAGATGAAGGCAACAGCCTGTGGCTTTAATATTTGTTGTCAAGTTCAAGTAGATCTAAATTGACAAGTGTGCACATTTTTCCATTTTCTTTTGACTCGTTGCGGGGCTGCTGGTTTACATGACACTGCAGTTCAATGTGTTGAGCAGTTTCTATAATAACCTCGATCTTCTTTTGTGGAGGACTCATCGAATAGAAGTGCAAGTCTTGCTGTAGGCTGCTCTGTGACAATTTTTATCTTAATAATCTATGAGTGGTACATTTCGCTGGATCACATCCAAAGTTTTTGGCATGTTTGAAGTCCAAAAGCTATCTCCTCTATCTTGTTCACCTTATCTTCTATATTTCTGTTTCTTTATATTAGTTACGACTTGAAAAAACTTTGCTGAAGAGGCTTTATTCTGAGATAGTATCCACTTTGCTTGCATATGATTGAATCATTCATCGGTATACAAGGAACCCTGTCATAGAAGCCCAGTCAGGAGTCAGGATGTCTTTGATGCTATTCTGATTGTTCAAGTGCCAACTTTCTTGTTACTGCTGTAAAAGTTTTCACTCTGATAGCTGAATGCCTGAATCTCTTTCTTCAGAATGAAGTACCGATAGGATGATGTGTTTTCTTGACAGGGCAAGACGGTAATGGATACTGATGAAAGTTATAACTACTGTGTCTATGACTCTGACATTTCAACTGGATTTGGGGTTGGTGCTTTTGTATTGCTCATGGCTAGTCAAGTGCTTATAATGGTGGCAAGCCGATGCTTCTGCTGTGGGAAGGCTTTGAGCCCTGGAGGTTCGAGGGCTTGTGCAGTTCTTCTTTTCATTATGTGTTGGTATGTTCTTTTCCCCATAGTCTACCAGCATACCACTATAAAATACTCTTCAACTTAATGGACAAGTTTCAGAACTTCTTGGATCCAATTTTAAATCATTTCTTGTAGACCTACTATACAACTGTTGTCCGCCTATGTATTTTGATGGATCTTTAATTTGCTATACATTGGTAAAACTAAATAAATTTCTAAGTTTCATTTTTTCTCTTCTCGAATTTTTTGGTTTTTAACTTCTTTTCTCTCTTATACTCCTAAAAATCCCATTTGGCAAGTTAAACTTTTGGATGATGCTTTACTTGCTTGTGCTTTCTTCAAATTACATGAAAACTATTGCGTTTTCAGAAACAAATTACACGAAAACTATTGTGTTTTCAACACTCCAAAAGGAAAGATGATTTTATTTATTTATTTTTGGGGCGGGGGTGGGGGTTGGAAGGAGTACTTTCTTTCTAAATATCTTGGACGAAGTAATAGGATCCCCTCTTGGCTCTATCTATGTTGTTGCCATTTTGCAGGCCAATATTTAGCTATGTTATACTCCCTCTATCCCGGAAAGTTTGTGCCAGTTTGACTTTTTTAGTCAACACATGTTAACTTTGACCATACATTTAGTGTCAATCTAGTGATCACAATGAAATTATAAAAATTGTTATGAGAATTGGGTCCTCATCCCCTTAAAAGGCCTTGTTAAGGGGTGAGGTTAACCAATCTATATAGTTAATCAATCATTTTCTCCAAGTTGATGTGGGACAAATATGAGGCCTAACAATTGTTATTGGTAATTCACTTAATGATTTATCATTTACAACTTTTAGAATTTCACTAGGATGATTAAATCGACATCAATGCTTGGTCAAGTTCATTTGTGTTGACCATAAAAACAAAAAATGGGACTAACTTTCCATGACAGAGGGAGTATTGAATTTGCATCTGCTCATGCATAAATAAAAATTGCTTATAAATACTTTACAACCATGTATCAGGGTCACGTTTTTCATTGCGGAGGCCTGCTTGCTAGCTGGCTCGGTGAGGAATGCATATCACACCAAGTACAGGACTTTGTTCGTTAATAAGCCACCCTCTTGCGAGACAGTGAGAAAGGGTGTGTTTGCAGCAGGAGCAGCTTTTGTTTTCTTCACTACCATACTATCGGAGTTCTACTACATTTCCTTTTCCAAGGCCAGGGGAAGCTTTGAACCATACGATCGAGAAGCCAATATAGGTCTAGGTAGCTATAAATGAGCAGCCCAGCTTCAGAAAGCTATTCATTTCTTCAATCTACTGATCTAGTTCCCATGGCTTGACCTTCCCGTCCCTTTCCTTTCTGATTCGATTCCTTTATTTGTGTGTTTGTAATCACTTTTGTGTCTTAGGAGTTCAAATTAGCTGAAGTTGGCCTGTATGTTAATACACGTTTCACAACTTTTTTTCTGCTCTCCATGCTACAGAGAAGATCCTTACATATGTCTTACAAAAATCGTTTACATATTTTGCACGTATTTATTCTTTTATCTTGTGAGTTGATCATTTCCGTGTTTGTGATATTTCTCTGAGCAATAAACTCAATTTATGAATAAACAATCATAAATGAAGCTTGGGAGAAGCTTAGGGATGCAAAATCTGTTTATGGGCTTCAAGTATGAGCACAGAAAACAGCAGCAATATTGAAACCATTGTGGTGAATCTGTCTGTCGGATGTCAGACTGAAGATTGTCTTTTATACTCCCTCCGTCCCAAAACAAAGTACCCATTTGCTTTTGGGAACGTGAATTAAAGAAAGATGTTGAACAAGTAAGTGTTGTGAGTGAGAAAAAGAGAGAAAGTGGGGGTAGTGAATGAATAGTAATTGGATAGTTGTTGGAGTAGGAAGGACAAAGAAAGTGGAGGGATTTTTTTTATTTTTTTTTTGGTAAGTGGTACTTTCCAATTATTTTTGGCAATTTTAGTTTTAGTAATCTAGTGTTTGGATTCAAAGCTCCTTCTATTGTCAAGGGTAATATGTTACTCCGTACTTGACAATTGTCCTCCCACCAACAACAACCACCTATTTACGAAAGATTTAAATATACTCCCTCTGTCTTATTTTGATTTTCTATGGTCAACATAAATGAACTTTGATGTCAATCTAATAATAACAATGAAATATTAAAAAATATTATTGATTAAATCAATTAATGATTTGACAATTATAATTTTTAGAATTTCACTAGAATGATTAGATAGACATCAATGTTGGGTCAAAGTTCATTTATGTTGCTCATAAAAAAAAATTTCAAAATATGAGACTATCTTTCTGGGACGAGAGAGGGAGTATATCGTTGATGGGTAGAGTTTGCATGATCACCGCCGCATCCTCTTACAAGAGTGTGTTTGATCTTGATTTAACCTATTTAATTACTATTGTTTATGTGGGTGAGCAATTGAGGGAGGTTATTTGCTTTAAGATATCCTTTTTGTGTACTTAACTATGTTCTTAATTGAATGGCAACTTTTTTCCAATGTCTTTGGTTTTACCCCTTGAAAGAGATTTCAAGTACAAACGCACATGTTAACCTTTATGCAAACCAGAAGATGTTTCCATTGACATTCTCTTCCCCCATTCCCGACCTCTAATGCCAACTCTGCAGTGACCAATTGTACATCATCCAACCGTCCGTTCGTTCAAGCGCATTATTAAAATTATAATCCCTCTGTCCCTAAATGAGTGTCCATTTTCAAGAAATCTTTGTCCTTAAATGAGTGTCTTTTTTTAACATAACTTTGTCTCTAAATGTTTTTTTTCGAAATTTTTTTCACGCAAAACTAAATGTTTGGAAAAGATATTACAAGATTATATGTGAATCTTTGCTAGCAAATTGTACATAAAGTTGAGATTTTCAGTGTTCCTTAAAATGAAATTTGGACACTCATATAGGGGCAGAAGTAGTAACAAATTTGAAAATTTTTTGGACATTCGTTTAGGGACAGATGGATACATTCATTTTAGGATTGAGATAGTACTAATATATTGTGATAGTTGCAACTTAGACCATCTCCAATGGTTTGGTGCGAAAATTGCACTATCTTTCTAAAATGGTGCAAGTTTTGCACTAAATATCTATCATCATGTCCAACCATCATGCTTCAAATCTTGCATCAAAAAAACATATTCTTAGAATATTCTTTATTTTTTCATTTTATTCAATATGTTTTATATTTATTGATATATTATTATTTATAATTCAGACATTTATAAAATAGATAAGTGTATTATTTGCATTTTAAAATAAAAGTTATGATTAATTAGTTTATTATATCATTGTACAAGCAATGTAAAAGTTAGACAAGTTTATTATTTAAAAATACTGACAAATCAATTTTTTTTTGTGTCCAAGAAAGTATATGATAAAATTTATTTATTTTAGAATGGAAGAAGTATATTATAAAATGTATTTAGCGGTAATATAGTTACTATGAGACGTGGAATATAATAACTACTTATTTAAATATAAGCAAATTATAATAATATAAAAAGTACTAAAGTTAAATAATACTTTTATCATAAATTCAATAATTCATTAATTTCAAATATCAAATCCAAGCTACTTCTTCCATCTCAAAGTAAATGTTTTCAAAAAATTATTCTTAAACAAATTTAAATAGAAAAGATTTATCTTGAGACAAACATAGTAATTATCTTTTTAATATTTTATTTGTACAAGCTGCATACGATTAGCGCTATATTTTACGCAATTATTCGTCTTGCGCTATTTTGAAGTAACGATTAGCGCACGGTTGGACTCTTTTTTGCGCTAAGTATAGAGTTTTAGCGTATCATTTGGGAAGCTCTTAGTTACCCAAATTTTATGCTTCTTGAGTTAAATTTGTAACTTATTAAGAGCTTAGGGGTGATAAATAAGGTTGTGTTTGGTATGCTTGATGTTTAATACAATGTAGGGTAATTTAAATGTATGATGCATAATTTAATTCTTTCATTCAATTTGAATATGTCCAACCTCCATTTAATGATTGAGAATCAAAATCGTTGCTTGATCAATAAGAGCCCCCACTCAACATTCGACATCTAGCACTCAAGGTGATCACTTGCATCCTACCTCCAAATTACCCTACGTTATGTTAAGCATCTGTTGGAGCAATTATTCCATATCGAGAATTAACTAGCCAATGTCTGACTATATAAAGATCCAAGGTCACTCCTTCTATATCCAATTGATTTTGGGATAGAACCTCAGACTTCATTATGGTATTAGAGCTTTACACGTGTGAGCCCAAAGATCGGCCCACGATGATCTAGCAAAACGTCACCCAATTATATGCCCATGCGTAAAGCCCAAAGTTCGGCTAGGTCGGTAACTAAATTGTTGACCCTCTTCTAAAGTTGACCTTTGTCAACTATGTTAAATTTTGTCTATATCCATGGGCCGTGATCTGGTTCTTGGTTGGGCTGCCCATCCTGAATTCTCTAAATCTTTGGGCTGTGGTCTGGTCCTTCGTGTCTTTTACCGTAGATTCGTATTGGCTTTAAATCTACTTGCTTAGATTTTGCTAACATCTAAAGCCTAGATTTCATCTGTGGAACAAATGATCAGTATCTCTACAATAAATATCGCACTTTTATTTTTTCATTTTTCGTCCATTCAAAATAAATATTTCACTTTTAAATAAAAATAGATATTAATTCAATTTTATTACTATTATATAAATAATATGCAAGCAGTTAAATTATATTGCTTAAAAACGTTGATATGTCAAATACGAAATACTCCATCCGTCTCAGAAAGATAGTCCTTCTTTTTTCGTTGTTACTACGAGGGCACTTTGAGCAATTATAAAGGTTACTTATAATTATGTTAGTGTGAATCTAAAAATTGGTATTAATAGTATTTATAATGGTGTATCAAGAACAATTTCAAAAATTTCATTAGAATAATTAAAGGTAACATTAATTATTGCTCAAAGTTATTTCGTAATAACCATAAAAATAGGAGGAATGTCATTCTGGGACACAGGATAGGGAGTACAATTGTAAATTGTAGTGATATATGACAGTTTATCGTGGTGGGAGGGGGGGGGGGTTCCAGTGAGTTGAAACATCAAACAAAAAAATTGCACGTATTTGATATTTTGATCCCTTTTTAAAGTATTCCATTATTTCTTGTTCATGTTCCAATAAAATAAGAATGTTCAGAAAATAATTGAAAATAATAATGACGATTATGATAATTTAATTGGTTTAAAATAATGAATTTTTACAGACTAAATAATTCCTCTTGATTCTTCACATCCATTATCCTGTTTGATCAAATAATTAACGAATCACTTTGAGGATTAAAAACAGGCTGTGTGGAATCAAGCCACGTGGTGTCTGATAATTAAATCATGACCACGTTATGCAATGAAATTAGCTAGCTAGGGAACTAATATCACTTTAATTACTAAGTTTTTTCGTACATCTATTGTAAATTATATATTATATAATAAGAATCTCTCCTAAGTAAGAGCCGTTGTATTCTCTCCTACGTGAGAGCCATTGTATTCTCTCCTAAGTGAGAGCCTATGTTGGTTTTGTTTGTTTATTTGTTTGTTTGTTTGATTTTTCTTTTCAAAATTGCGACGATTCTAGCATTTTCTCACAATGAAGTGAGTTCTGATGTTCTAACTTCAGAAGGATTGTTCGGAAAGTTTGAGATGCTTGGTAGGCGTTTTCTCGCAAACCCGGATTCTGAATATCTCGTGCTAAGCGCAATATTTTACCCGAGGGAAGATTTCGTAAATGCCAGATTGAGGCAGTCTCCAAGTTTCGTTTGGAAAGGGATCCGTACGTCTCAAGGTTTAGATATTAAATATAATTCTTGTAAGTTACGAAATATAACTACTATTGTAATTTTGAGTGAGCCTCCATTATTTGTGGTATGCCATCTCTTTTTTAATTGTGAATTAAATGAATTATCGTTTGCCTTCAAAAAAAAAAAAAAAATGAAATATTTTACTTTTACACTGTATAATTTAAGAGCAAAGATTCATAGATATTTTTATAATTTACTTTTGAAATATTTAATTTTACAAGTATAAAAAACTAATAAAAAATATTTGGTGGTAATTTTTTTTCTTGAAAAATGACATTCTTTTCTGAACGTTTTTTTTTTTTTTTGGAAATAAAAATTTATTAGAGACAAAGAAAGTAATACTGTAATAAATAGTGTTGCAATTCAATTCCTGACCCAAATAGTATTGCAACTTCCATAAATAAGTAAATTCGATACAATAAAATGATTGGTAAAGCAACTACAACACCCATTAAAAGATAGATGAAATGAGTAATATTTGCGGACAAATTTTTTTTTTTTTTTTTTTCCTTGAAACCTCAAATTGTTCTATTTGGTTATCAGATTTTCATAAGCAATTTTAAAATTATTCTATTTGCCAAAATAACATTTCATCATACTAATCTCCTTCCCAACTCAACGCTTTACTTTATGTTTACAAAGTCTATCTATGACAATGTCAAAATTTCAATTGAAATTACATCAAATCTAATAGGAAAATTTGGGTCAAATCTAGTAAATTAATTAACAACTTTAGGTTCAAAAGGTAACTTTTGGAAGTGAAAAAAATCTAGCAGATATTTGTTACAACAATGTGATTTATAGGTGTACTAATATAAGTATTTACTACTAAAATAGTTACTCAAACCTCTCTCTCAAACTTCTCTCAACTCCTTTCCTACTTCATCTTCTTCCTTGATTTTCTTCAATCTCCAACAACACAAGTGTTTATTGTTGTGAATGAATTCGACTTGTCGTTTGTTTCAAAAATAAAAATTAAGGCAATTTTTGTAATCAAGTCTACTGTTTTTTTTTGGTTCACTTTCTAATTGAACGGGATGCTCACAAGAATGTGTTCTCGCCTATAAGACGACACTTACAATTTTATCTTTATCAAGGCGAGATATAACACATTCCGCACTTAAATATGCCTAGACAGCTATCATACCAGGATCACACTCGACCTCTGACATAAAGCGACTCTCATTTCATAACCGTCGTAACCGTTCTTCAACCCTTATATAACGGAGCCATTTATTCTACTATCTTACGTGTAGATATATACTTAATTGCTAACATAATTACAAATATAATTTCGTTCTGTAATATTTTTGTCAAAACTAGTGTTACTCCCGTGCGATGCACGGGGCGTGACTTTTATTCATTTAAACAAATTTAGATAGATTGGATTACAAATTATGGAGGAGTAAATCATGAAGGAGAAATGTATTAACATATTAAGGATGAACGTTTTTATACATTCTAGGAAACCTTTAAAAACAACATAGTTTGTGAAAATATTAGATTGGCCGGGAATGTTATCATCAAATATAACATCTTGAAGCTAGATGGATCTCTTATGCGAGAAAGGGCAACATATAATTGATCATTATGACAAAACACCGATTTTTTCAATAAAAGACCAACAGCGGATATCTATTAATTTTGGGTTTTGTTAATGGTCAAGGCATGAAATCATTATGGGAAATTACCTTCACTCAAAGCAAAATAAATCCTCGTATTTGATGGTGTTAGTGACATTTGTAGAATCAAAACATTTGCACCAGCATTTTCTGACAAAAGAAACACAGCAACATTATGTGTGTTCATACCTTCAATTTCAAAGGTAATGCTAGGAAACCCGTAATACAAAACTTTGTAAAGGCATAAACTATAAACTCCATTAAAACAATTTATCTCTCTTAAGCAAACAAACAAAATACAGAGACACAATTATATTCTCTTTACATAATATTATGTATTTCTTTTCCAAGAATAACTAATCACTAATTATTTCTCATAAGGTTTCCCTCTACAAAAATTAGTCCTCTTAAAAATTCAAAACTAAAAAAATTGCTTTTTTTTTTTTTTCAATCTCTGTATCCTTCACAAAAACTGCAACTTGCAACAAAACTCCATACACAAAACATCCACAACTCCAAAATAAATTAAAAAAATCTCTACAAACTCGACAACCAAGCATTTCCCATCATTGAAAATGAGTTTTTTTTTTTACAAATTTAAAATGTAATCTCTAAAGTTCAAATATTCCAACTATATCATTATAATTGAAGAAATTACGTTTAATAAAAGACTACAAATTTAAAAATTAAGGCAATTTTTGTAATCAAGTCTACTGTTTTTTTTTGTTCACTTTGTAATTGAACGGGATGCTCCGGCATGGACTTAAGAGAGACAAGAATGTGTTCTCGCCTATAAGACGACGCTTACAAATTTTATCTTTATCAAGGTGAGATATAACACATTCCACACTTAAATATGCCTAGACAGCTGTAATACCAGGATCACACTCGACCTCTGACATAAAGCGACTCTCATTTCATAACCGTCGTAACCGTTCTTCAACCCTTATATAACGGAGCCATTTATTCTACTATCTTACGTGTGAATATATACTTAATTGCTAACATAATTACAAATATAATTTCGTTCTGTAATATTTTTGTCAAAATACACTCATGTTGAATGTGAAAAAGTGGAGTATAGATAATTTTTCTTAGAATTAGCGGGAGTATCTAAAAAAGTACTCTATCTGTCCCAGAGTAAGAGTCCTATTTTTGATTTTGGTACGTTCCAGAGTAAGAGTCTCTTTCCTGAAATGGAAAAGAATCTCTACTATTCATTTACTCATTCTCTCTTCTACTTTACTTGTATACTCACAACACCAATCAACTTACTACTCCCTCCGTCCCAAAACAGCTTTCACCCTTTTTGAAAAGCACGGGAATTAATAAAATGTGTAAGAAAAGTGGGTGGTGTGAGTGGGAAGGAGAGAGAAAGTGGGGTAGAGAATATTAAATTGATAGTTGTTGTGAGTGGAGCGGAGAGAGAAGTAGGGATGGCCAAACCGGACCGGAACCGGACCGAAAAAGCCCGGAACCGGAGCAAACCGGAACCGGAGTAACCGGAACCGTGGTAAGCGCGGGCCGGTTCAGGGTCACATATATGGCGAACCGGAACCGGAACCGGATCGGCATTTCCATTAAAAAAAATAAAAATCCCTTATTTTTAAATAAATTTTAACATGTTTATTCATTAGTGTATTATAAAATAAAAATCTCGTCTTTTAATAAATTTTAACATGTTTATTCATTATTGTATGATAAAAAAAAATAAAAAAAAGTAGCGTGGACTGAACCGGAACCGGATTGTGATGACCGGAACCGGAACCGGTGTAAGCGCGGGCCGGTTCAGGGTCACATATATGCTGAACCGGAACCGGCGGTTCCGAACCGGAACCGGCTTTGGTCATCCCTAGAGAGAAGTAGTGGGAATCTTTTCCATTTTGGGAAAGTGGGACTTACCAATGGGACACCCAAAAGGGAAATATATGCAAGGTGTTTTGGGACGGAGGGAGTATTCCCATTCCACTCATTCTCACTCCTACTTTACTTTTACACTCACAACATTTACACGAATTCCACTTTTTATTAATTTTCGTGCAAATGAAAAATAAGACCTTACTCTGGGACGGAGGGAATACTACTTTTGTGAATAATAAACCTTCATCTTACTAAAAAGTAAAAACAATAAACATTCATCAAATTACAGAATGAATAAAAATAAAAATCATTTCAACGAAATCCAAAAATATTTTCTTTTACCAACATCAATTTTCAGACGCACAAACAAGCAAGCGCAGAGAACCGAACCCATTCATTTCTCTCAGCGCACCGTCCTTTCCTTTCCCTCGACCCGCATAGGGCTTCGTTCCACACACACACAACCATCATCGGATCTGAGTTCCAAGAATCCACCCAACATTGTTTGACGATCGATATTTTGTCCGGTCTCTCTCTCTCTCTCTCCCCCCGAATTCCAAGCTCTTTCTCTCTCTAAAACCCATTTTCTCAGTCCACAAACAGATCCACCGAACATCACATATAACAAGTCGAGAGAGCGAGAGAGAGAGGGAGGGAGAGAGAGAGAGAGAGCGTGTTTAGAGTATTCGGGATCGGAGTCGGAGTCAGAACGGGCATTTTCATTTACCGATGGGAATGCCCGAACGATGAGCAAAGCCGGCGACGAAGAAGAAGAAGACAACGAGTGTTTCTACGAGTCCCTTGATCGCATTGTTTCTTCCACCAACTCCTCCTGCTCTTCCTCTGCCTCTCCTTCTATTTCCGACGACGACGGAGACGTGTCCAGGGATCAGAATTATTGCCGTTCGCCCGATTATGATACTCCGGCGTCGGCACTTTCAACATTGCCAATCCCTAAATTCCCAATGGGGGTTTCCAATAACTACGACGTCTGGATCTCTCAACCCTCCTCCGTTGAAGAACGCCGTATGCGGTTGCTCCGTCAGATGGGACTCAGTGGCGACCCTTCCCTCTCCCGCCAAAAACCCTCCCTCAACACCGACGGCGGTGGGGGTAAGTTTTCTAAGTCTGTTTCTGCGGATTACTTGAGCGTTTCTTTGAACAACTCTGGAATCGTTCGATCAAAGTCCGCTGATCAGGAACTGTGTAATTCTAATCCTTCGTCTTCTTCTTTTTCTTATTCTGTTCCGTATTATTCTCCTCCTGAAATTCATTCAATTAATTCAATTTCGTCAACGTCGGTGTCGGCGGCCGTGGATGAGACGGCCGTATCAATTGTAAATAACCCTAATGAAAACCATTATATTGTAGAAGATAAATCCCGTAGTGTCAGTGGCAACATCATTGGTTCTACTGCTAATGCTGTTTTGCCTAATAAACCGCCTGCTGGAAAACACAGTAAGCGCAACGAAGAAATCAACAAAACTGATTCCACAACTGTGAACCCTGATGTTGTTACTTCTACTGGTGCTGGTGAAGCAGAGACAGCTGATTTGGATTATGATGGGATTGGTATGGATAATGATACTGTGTGCACAATAAAAAATCTTGATACTGGGAAGGAGTTTGTGGTCAACCAGGTCGGGGAGGATGGAACTTGTGACAAGGTTAAGGAAGTGGGTACAGGAAGACATTTGACCATGGAAGAGTTTGAGATGTGCGTTGGACATTCACCCATTGTTCAAGAACTGATGAGGAGGCAGAATGTGGAATCTGGGAATAAGGATACTCTTGATTTGAATGTGAGTGGCAGTAGCGGGAGCGGATCAAAGTTGAAAAAGAAAGGTAGCTGGTTGAGGAGTATAAAAAATGTTGCTAGTTCTGTGACAGGTCATAAGGAGAGACGAAACAGCGATGACAAAGACACCTCATCGGAAAAGGGTGGCAGGAGATCTAGCTCGGCCACTGATGATAGCCAGGATGTTTCTTTTCACGGGCCCGAAAGAGTTCGGGTTCGACAATATGGGAAGTCAAGTAAGGATCTCACAGCTCTGTATAAGAGCCAGGAGATACAAGCTCACACTGGATCTATTTGGAGCATCAAATTTAGCTTGGATGGCAAATATCTAGCTAGCGCTGGTGAGGATTGTGTCATTCATGTGTGGCAGGTTGAAAGCTCTGAGAGGAAGGGTGATTTGATTTTTGATAAGCCGGAAGATGGGAATGTGAATATACTTTTACTGGCTAATGGGTCACCAGAACCTAATTCATTATCTCCAAATTTAGATGGCCTCTCTGAGAAGAAGAGAAGAGGAAGGTTGTCGATAAGCCGAAAGTCGGTGTGCTTGGACCATATTGTTATGCCAGAGACAATTTTTGCTCTTTCAGAAAAGCCTGTATGTTCGTTTGAAGGTCATCTGGATGATGTACTCGACCTCTCATGGTCAAAGTCTCAGGTTAGGTGACATTTTCTTATTCTAAGTGCTCTTAAGTTTTGCTGATAAGTCAACTTCTTTTCAAAACCCTATTAGCTATTATCAACCCTTGCCTAAGAAAAATAAATTTCGTTAGTTGCTATGGCTGGTTATGTATCTTTGAGTAGTTATTCCATCATTACGGCATTGGCTTTTGTCCTTGCTATTGCACTCTAGACACGCGGATTTCCTTATCCGTAATTAGATGGCGACAAAGTATTGATTAGCAACATGAGTCTTTCTGTCTTGTAATATGGATTTTTGCTGTGAAGTTGGAAGAGTTCCGCTAAACGATAAATAAGATCTTTGTGCACTAGAATGAGTTGAAACTGATCTGATTGATGTTTAAGGCTGGATCAAATTGATTCTAGGACACTTAAAGTGTATTTGTTATTCTGTTGTTAGTTGTTACTCAGGCAGATGATTTGTAATGATTTGCACATGCCAAAGTTCTCACCGGTAGCCAGTCAAGAGTAAGGCATCTCTTGTAAAAAGACAATACTCCATAGTGTAACTAGGAGAGTAGTATTTGATGCCTCCTATCAATTATTGAAATCTATTTTGTGTATTGCCTATTTAGTACCCCCTCCTTCCCAAAATGAATGACCTAATTTGCTCTTGATCAAGAGCAAAGTTGGTCCATTTATTTTGGGACAGAGGTAGTATTTGATAATAATCTGTGCTTCCCCTTACTTTTACATTGTCTCATTGCTAATCCACGCCTTTAGGAGTAAATTAGCTTTGAATCCATTGGAAAGTAATGCTTGTCAATATCAAATTTTCATTTATGCTTATCTTCCTTATGGCATATAATGTTACTTTTGTCTTTTTTTTTTTGTTGCATGAATGTACCGTAGGAGGTTGCTATTTACTACCTCCGTCCCAAAATGAATGTCCGAAATTGCTCTTGATCAGGTGTGATTTCGGACATTCATTTTGGGGGGAGTTAGGTATTTTTATTTCACTTAATCCATCTGGTTTAGGGAGGTCAATGCAGATTACAAGAGAATCTGAAATTGTTGTAAACAGTTTTGGAAAGTCTCTTTAGTGAAACCGTGAAACCTACCGTACCTCCTAAAATGTAAACTCATATTTGGAAGGATCAGGAATCTGGAATAACTAGAAAAGTGAAATAAAGGCCAGAAAGATGCATCTCAAAATTACTCATAAGATGCCTAACATGTTTCCGGCCCAACAAAAATATGGAGAAAAGAAAGAAACATTTGTTGATGCAAATGGTTTCTTTGATGATTTGCTGGGCAGCCTAAGAAGTTGTATTGTTTCCACTTGTGGCTTCTATGAACTACTTGCTCCATTTCAAGTATGAAATATTTGCTATCGTCATCATACTGCCTAACAAAAAAATTAATTAATGCGTACAAAAACTCATAGAATAAGATTATCTCCAATTGTATCAGGTATACAGAATAAAAAACGTGATTGGAAGGGACCATTTGCTTAAATGCTCGTATTTGCCGAATTGGGATTCAATAAAGTTATCATTTCTTCAGTTTTCTGCTATACATGTCAGGATACATCTTTGGATATGAGTTAGAGCTCTTTATCCAAATCAGAAACAATATAAACATAGAAAATTTCTAAGCATCACATTCTTTTTAAGAAACACTATCTTCAAGCAATCAACATTTCCCCCCTACTCTCCCTTTCATCAATAGGAGATCTATGCACTTAGTTCCTCTTCATCAATGCAGCAAATTATGTATGAGGTTGTATATACTCGCTCAGACCTGTATGCTAAGACCAAATCAACCCTATAGGCATGCAATCATAATAACATCCATCAATCAGGATGAAAAGTTTTACTGTCATCCTAGAAAGGGAAAAAAGCTACATACCATATGATGCTATTGCTTGCTTGTTATATCGTAAAAAGTATTTAGAAAAGGACTTCACTCTTCTGCATCTCCATCTTTCATTAGTTGCTTAAGAGTTTAAGCATAATTGTTTGTAAGTTGCTTAATTAAACCCATTATTGTAAGGCCACAAAAGAATTGCTTTACCCTAAGAGGGGTTACTGTTGTTCCATAGTGTACCTGTATTTCTTATCAGTAGGAATTAGCAGACAGAATAACAAGATCATCATGTTTTGCCTCTATATAACTCCAGCATCCTGAAGTGTTCACAAATGATTTAGCCTTTTTTTTTTTTTTTTTTTTTTTCAGAATATCCAAAGAGTTGCGGATGTGCTGCGAAGAGCTTTATTAATACTCAATTTTTTTGCACATTTGCTGTAGCTAACATGTTAACTTAAGTAGAGATATATTTCAGAGCTGATATTGCTCTTGATTGTGCAAAAATAGCAAGGAAGAGTAATTCAATCCAACATTTTTATTATTTTCACTTTGTGGGTATGCATAAGGTGAATTAAGTAAGATGGGTTGACTTCTCATGATAGCTGCTTAAATATTTTACACTCATCATAGGAACGCCCGATGTGGCCTCTTCATACTGAAACTATTAATTTTTTTAGTTACTCCTGCCATCCCAAAAAGATAGTCCATATTGACAGCTTTTGGTCAACTTGGAGTTAATTTTGACCAAAGATTCATGAATGCTGTTATCTTTATGAAAAAAACATAAGCTGTAGCTGATAGTGTTTTAATATAGTTCCTAGTGATTGTAATTTTATTACCAAAAGTTGAAAAAATTGTATGCTGAATCTTGATTTGATATTGTCCCTGTTAACTGTTACAAATAGCAAGTGAACTATTATTTTGGAAAGGACGAAGTATTCCTTTATCTTATTGACAGAAATCTTTATTTCAGCATTTGCTTTCATCTTCGATGGACAAAACAGTGAGGCTGTGGCAGTTGTCTAGCAAGTCATGTTTGAAGATTTTCTCACACAGCGACTATGGTAAGATTTTATATCATTTGTATGCTTCTCTATCTACCTTTCACACTTCATATATCTGCATTTGTCTTACTGTTTTTTCTAGTGGTAGAAGGCTGCTGAATGTGTATTCTTTGTAGCTAATGCATTGCATTTACACACACACCTGTATATTTCTGTATGTAAATGATTACATGTTCATCCATTGTGTGTATTTTATTTTATTATGCATTGGGATCAGCGATAAAGCCAAGAATTTCACCGTTAAGGGGGTTAAGCTTTATCTAGTGATAGAGAACTACTAGAATGCTACCTGATATAAGGGGATCATAACTAATGAAATAATTAGTTGTGATGGCACAAAATTATTCTTTTCCATACATAAAGGTACTAAAGTTGCATATATTTAAAACCAAAGAGGGTCAAGTATTGCCATTGGTTGAATGTGGATTCACCACTGAGTTAGATACCCACTAGGATCCTGAGTTAATAGGAACAATCTTTTTGAAAATTTACAATTCCTGTATTTGTATGTGAAAGACCACTTCTTCGCTACTTCTTTAATTGCTGGTGTGTCACCTTTGGCTAATTACACTGTTACTTTCTGGATTTCCTTTGGCACAGTAACTTGCATCCAGTTTAATCCTGTTGATGATAGATACTTCATCAGTGGATCACTAGATGCCAAAGTTCGGATCTGGAGCATTCCTGATCGACAAGTTGTTGATTGGAACGATCTACATGAAATGGTCACTGCCGCTTGCTATACACCAGATGGTCAGGTTGGGCCTTCAGCTTTTCATAACCACCTATTTTTGTGTTTGTGTTAACCCCAGCAATAAGGGGAAGTGTTGTTTTTATTATTCTGCAAAGTTTCACCTGTGACTGATGGAATTTTGTTGATTTCTTAAGGCTGCATTAGTTGGTTCATATAAGGGGAGTTGCCGTTTGTACAACACTGCTGGTAGGAGCTGATGAATCTTTTTGCCTATCTTTTGTCCTACTCCCTTGAATGTCCAATGTTCCTTATTTCTTAATCTTCTTTAAACTGCAGACAATAAGCTGCAGCAGAAAAGTCAAATTAATCTGCAAAATAAGAAGAAGAAGGCTCACCACAAAAAAATTACAGGCTTCCAGGTAAAATAATAGCTTTTCTTGCATCTGCTTTTTAAAAGTTATTTTGTTCATTAGTTTTTTTCTTGTGGGTGATCAGTGAGTGTTTGTTTGGGTGTTTTTTTTTTTGGGTTTGGGTTTGGGTTTGGGTTTGGGGGGGGGGGGGGTGTGTGTGTGTGTTTGTGGAGGGAGTTCTTATCTTCTTTTTTTACTGTGCATTATTTAGCATGGCTGTTTAATGTTAGTTCCTTTCAAAACATCATGGTTTGCCTGCTCCGGTGGTTTCCTAATGTAAATTGTCTCTTTCTAAGAGGCCATGATACAATTTTGAGAGGAGGACAATAAAGCTGTACACAGTTGTGTTGTGTTTTTTTTTTGGAAAGCATTAAGTTGCTGAGTGATTTCTTTGAACAGTTTGCCCCAGGGAGTTCCTCAGAAGTGCTCATCACATCCGCAGATTCACGAGTCCGTGTTGTCGAGGGTTTTGATTTGGTTCACAAATTTAAAGGTAATACTAGTAGACCGGCATTTATATGGCTACATGCTATTCAGCTAAATGTTTTTTTTTCCCCTTGAAGAGACATTTCTGTGGCTTGTATTAACTCCCCAAGTTAACCGGCGTCATTTCCAAAAATATACGACTGTTTCTGGCTACATGCAAAATCAAATATGTACATTGCATGTAGTTATACTTCTTGAAGCCCCTGTTATATTTGCGTTTTCTCGTTGTTCTGTACATGCAGTGTCAATTAGGTGTCATGCATTTTCTTTCAGCCGCTATCCCCTTGCCTAGTGGACAAGGCTCTATTGCTACTATTTATGCCGACTTCACTCTTATAGTCTCATATTATGGTTAAAGATGAGTAAAAGTATCATATGATGAGTGAACGTTCCAGGCACCCTTGTACAATTTTTGACCATTTAAACGAAAAGTCTGAATGACCCTTGTGTGTTTATGAATTGACGCAATGATACTACTAACTCTGTCCCAAAACCTTGTACAATTTTTGACCATTTAAACGAAAAGTCTGAATGACCCTTGTGTGTTAATGAATTGACGCAATGATACTACTAACTCTGTCCCAAAATGAATGTGAAATTGCTCTTGATCAAGAGCAAATTTGGGCATCCATTTTGGGACGGAGGGAGTATTTGCAAAGAGAGAGAGAGAGAGAGAGACTAGGTATTTGAATTGAGAGCAAGGATGTAGTCAAATGTAACTCGTACTGCTTTTGTTTTTCTCCTTTCAATTTGTGTGTTGGATTTTGGGGAGGGTACCATTGTGATTCATAAGCAATTCTTAGATGGCTTAAATTAGTGTGATTTCTTTACAGGTTTCCGTAACACAAACAGCCAAATCTCAGCATCCCTCACAGCCAATGGAAGATATGTTGTCTGCGCGAGTGAGGATTCAAATGTCTATGTCTGGAAACATGAAGGTGATTCTCGACCTAGTAGAAGCAAAGGCGTCACTGTGAGCCAGTCTTATGAGCATTTCCATTGTCAAGACGTATCAGCTGCTATCCCTTGGCCCGGCATGAGTGACACATCATCATGTGGATTTCAAGATGAACCTAACGGGATTCCTGTGGGCCCCATGGATGAAGTTTCTACAGCAAATCACCCTCCTACACCAGAAGAAGTAAACGGGGATGTTAATTCCCCGTTATCTTTTGGTCGTACTAGTAGCCCTCTTCATGGCATTATCTCTAATGCGACTAATAGTTATTTCTTTGATAGATTTTCAGCTACTTGGCCAGAGGAAAAACTTGTATCGGCCACCAAGCACCGTAGTAGTCCTCATACGAGTGTGGATTTGTCGAATGGGGTGAATCCAAGTAAGTCAGCAGCCTGGGGTATGGTGATAGTGACAGCTGGGCTTCGAGGGGAAATTAGAACTTTCCAGAATTTTGGATTGCCGGTTCGTATTTAGGGGAAATTAGAACTTTCCCCTTCATTTCAAGCTGGTGAATTGTACAGAAATGTTTCCTGAGATTATTGTTACATTAGCGAGTTGCGTTTTCTCTGTTATGCTTCTGCTTGTTGAATGAAGAATAGGCAGTTGGGAGAAAAGGGTAGATTTTTCAGGAGAAGAATGAAAAAGAAGAAAAATACAGCTTGAGTTTAGAAACCGGTGTAATTGGGGATTTTAGAGTTAATAGAATGACAAAAATGTGTTTAAAATTAAACATTTTTTTTTTTGTTTCCTTTTTATATATCTTACCATTCTTTCACCTGTAACCCTTCTGTGTTTGTATCTATTACTGTGTTGATTTAGCGCTGTGGTTCAGGAAATGAATGGATATTTTTGACTCCATCCTTCATTCTACTTGTCTTGACCATTAGGTCCGTTACCCTGTTTAATGGTGCAACAGTCTCGGGTAACTTCTTATGACCAAAAAAAAAAAAAAGATTTTTGCTCCTATGTAAAAATACTTGTTCATATAAAAATCTCACCAGAATATTATTAGCCATGTATATGCAGATTTAAGCCAAAATAGACCCAGTCCAGATTTTCTGTATCACTACTACAAGTGATCCAACAACTCACAGTTTTTTTTTTAAGATTGACATTTTGAGCAGGCGGCTGCCCAAAAATCCTATCCTTCTTTACATCTCTATTCCCAACCCATAACTGTTGGAGCAATACTGCTTTGGGCAGTGTGCACCTTAATATCCTCAACGAAATCCAAAACTAAGACTTTGATTGGCTACTTTGAATTAATTTGACAGACCCCCATCCATAAACAATATCTTATCTATTCTGTCCCCACAACATCCAGCACAAATTAACCCATCTTTTATTGGTCACTAGAAATAGAAAACACCCCTCCTTCCCTTTATATAATAAACATCAAAAGGTACACCATATCAATTCAATTCAATTCAACAAAGATATTAACCAATTTCCTAAACCTCCAATGGCACTTCAGGCTACTTCTTTGCTTTCTTCCTCCTTCACCACCATCCACAAGGAGGTTTGTTCTCATTCCCCCTTCGGTCATTCATTATTTTGGGACGGAGAAAGTACTTTTTTTTACCAGTTAACACTATTTATTTACTCACTTTTGTGAATGTTTTCATGTACTTGCAGGGAAAGTCGTGCCAATTGGTGAAAGAATCCAGCTTTTTTGGAGCTTCACTAGCAGACCATCATAAAACTGACTTCAGTTCTTCTTCATTGAAGAGCAAGGTACTAAATTTCTCCATAATTGAGTAGAATTTGATAAAAAGAATACTAAATTTAAACTTACAATTTGTGGGTAATGGCAGAAGTTGTTATCCCGTGGAGGGCTAAAAGTGCAGGCTGTTGTTACAACTCCAGCAATTAACCAGGCATCAACTGACAGGAAGAAGACCTTGAGAAAGGGCAGTGTTATTGTGACCGGAGCCTCCTCCGGTTTGGGCTTAGCAGCAGCCAAAGCTTTAGCTGAGACAGGCAAATGGCATGTGATCATGGCTTGCAGGGACTTCCTCAAGGCAGAAAGAGCTGCTAAATCAGCTGGAATGTCGAAAGATAACTACACGGTTATGCATTTGGACCTCGCTTCTCTAGACAGTGTCAGGCAATTTGTCGACAATTTCCGGCGATCGGGCCGGCCACTTGATGTGTTGGTTTGCAATGCAGCAGTGTACTTGCCAACTGCTAAAGAACCTACATATACAGCAGATGGGTTTGAACTTAGTGTTGGGACTAATCACCTCGGACATTTCCTTCTTTCTAGATTGTTGCTTGAAGATTTGCAGAAGTCTGATTACCCATCAAAGAGGCACATCATTGTTGGTTCAATTACAGGTACTAGAAAGAGTAACTTGATCAAATCACATTATCTGTCTATGATACTAACAAAGATTTAATCTTTTTTAGGAAACACAAATACTTTGGCTGGAAACGTACCTCCAAAGGCGAATCTTGGGGACATGAGGGGTCTTGCAGGGGGGTTGAATGGGCTCAACAGCTCAGCCATGATCGACGGTGGTGATTTTGATGGTGCAAAGGCATACAAGGACAGCAAGGTCTGCAACATGCTGACTATGCAAGAGTTCCACCGGCGTTATCACGAGGAGACAGGGATCACATTTGCTTCTCTGTACCCTGGTTGCATTGCAACTACTGGCTTGTTTAGGGAGCACATTCCTCTCTTCAGAATTCTCTTCCCTCCATTCCAAAAGTACATTACTAAGGGCTTTGTATCTGAGGAAGACTCAGGGAAGCGTCTTGCACAGGTAAAAATTTAGCATTCATAATAATGACGCAAATAAGAAATTGAATGCACATAACTGATATGTATTTGGTTTGTACTATAGGTTGTGAGTGATCCAAGCTTGACGAAATCGGGAGTGTATTGGAGCTGGAACAAGGACTCGGCTTCATTCGAGAACCAATTGTCTCAAGAAGCAAGTGACTCTGCCAAGGCACGTAAGGTGTGGGAAGTAAGCGAGAAACTTGTTGGTCTGGCTTAAGCTTCTTCCTTGTCAACTGACAAGCTGCTGTGGGAAGGAAGGTCTAGGTCCATAAGTGAGTGTAGAGTTTGGATTCAGATGCTCAGTTGTAACAATTTTCTCTTGTAACATAGGCTAGCTCAAATTAGAAATAAAATCACTCACCTCGTTATTCAAATTGCACTCCTGTGTTAGTTTTAGCACGAATCTGCCTGTAATATACATGTCTCTGCAAGTCGAAACAGTGAGAAGTTATGCACACGACTTCATAAACTTCATTTGGTCGACATTCGATTAGTAAGCTTCAAAAAGTGATAGGAAGCTTGATCTCCGAGGCAACATGCAAGACGAATTAGTGATACCAATGAGTCGGTCAGTCGGGTTAGTTGCAAACAAAAGGGCAATCCAAAGCACTATGCACGTAAAAATTGACCAATTACCTGTTTAAATTCAGTCAAATAGTGGTTGCTCATTGCCATTTCTCTTTGCTGCAACAGTATCAAGAGCCTGTCCACCATCCTGTTTGCATAGGAAGGTCACACGGCTGCAATACCATAAAATACGAGTCAAGCTCGATGTGACTATTTCCAAAGCATGTTCGCAATCAGTAGGCATGCAACCACACAACATGGATTAAACCCCCCCCCCCCCCCCCCCCCCCCCCGCGTCAGTTTGTTCTTTTCAATATCCAGTGCCCATTGTTGAGTGAGCCCCAAAATAAGACAAGATTCCTTAAACTAGTTAGCAAGTGAATTGCAACACTGGTCAGATATAATCAAACAAAACTTGAAAAGCACAATCAATACAGGAATCGCAACATATCTCAAATAACATTTGACCCATAATTACAGGCATTCCTACAAAGGTCTATCCAAATTCAAACCAGCTTCGATATATCCATCCCTCTTCACGAAACAATCTTTTACAAATATATCAATCAATGCACAAAATAATATCGTTGTTGTCAGTAACTTGGTGAGATTTGACGAGCAAGAATGCAGTCCCAAGGACCCCTGTATACGATGTATAATCACTCACCCCGCGTGTATGTCTCCCTTACAATCTGTCAGGTAAAAACACAAACACTTGGTAGGCGTTCTTTTCAACTATAAACCCACTTAAATTAGGAAAGTCCGACGCGAAATGGGAAGGAAATTGTTGTAATTGGTAAGGAAAATACAATTTCTTTGAGGTTCAAGGCTGCTCGTGTAAGTGTTTCTGAGACTTGGTCGCAGGGAAGCGCTAGAAACGGTTTGTCAATAAACTGAGGGGGTCTCTGGTTCATTTAAAATAGTCAAGGGCCATTTTTATAAAATTCACCAAAACCCCAAAATAATTAGGGCGTGTTTGGCCGAGTACACTTCTTCCCCCCCGCGTCTACCCTATACCTTAAACCCTAAAATTACCCCTTTCCTGCAGTTCACAGATATACTCAAAAATTTGTACCAAAAAAAAAGATATACTCAAAAACCTCAATGGGGAAGAAGCGAAAACACAGCGAGACCCAAATCGTTACCGCCGTAAAGAAGGAGGATATAGCTCCGGAGAGACCTAAACGCACACTCTTGGGCTGGAAAGACAAGGTTGAACAAACCAAAGATGAAGAAGAAGATTCTAAAGTTTTTCGAAACAAAGAAAAGCTTTTGGTCACTTGTTCCCGCCGCATTAGTTATAGGTATTTATAAAAAAAATCAATCTTTTTTAATTCTTTTTCGAGTATTTCTAGGTTTTATCTTCAAATAGGTTTAATAATTTGGTGAATTTAATTTATTAGGTATCGGCATTTGATGATGAACATGGTGTCTATTTTGCCGCACTGTAAGAAGGATAACAAAGTTGAGTCCAAGTCCAGTAAAGGGGGAACTTTAAATGAGCTTGTTGAGCTTCGAAGCTGTTCTTCTTGTCTCTTCTTTGAGGTGTTTTTTTTTTTTTCTTCCTTGTTTTTGATCTTTTGTTTGCAGATCGTTAAAGTGGGACTCTTTGTGCTTGTTTGTATTAGCCTAATAAAATGAAAAGAATAAAATTGGGAGTTTAGATTGAGATTTCAAGAAATCTAAATAAATACGCATATAGGAATGTGGTAAAATTGAATGTTGAAAACACGAAGTACTGAATAAAAATCATCGAGGAAAGTTAAAGATAATGATAAAGCAAATTACGTGCTTATAGCCATTTTGCTTAGCCTTTCATGGAACCTACAACAGTTCAGGTGCTCCCTCCCCATGCTTCCACTATGGCCTACAAGTGTAAGGGTAATATGGTGGTGTTGTTGAAATCTAAATGATGGGACAACAGTTCAGGTGCTTCCCCTGCTTCCGCTATGTCCTAGGCATGAATCTCATGTTTAAACATTCCAATGGTAATACTTTATGATTGCCCACCATATGTTTGTCGAAACATTCATGCATTATTCTTGTGACAATAATTTTTCTGTTCATTGGAATTTGGATCTACTCTTGTCCGATACCACTCAAAGAGTCTCTATTCGTTAACTCAAATATATGAGAGGTACATGCGTCCTTTTGATCTAGATTAGCAAACATTTGGTAATTGCATTAAACTTGTTTATTGTATGATTAGGATTTAACTTGGAGTGCTTCAGAAAACTTTCTCTTCAATTTCTAATGAGAACCACCTGGAGGGACTTCATAGTAAAGTATTGAGACTCTTTAGTGGAATGAAGTGATTTAGCTAGTGGATTTTTAGTGTATAAAACTTGTTAGGCTTTATTTGTTGAAATCATGTTTTATTCCTAAGGGTAACCTGAGAGATCTTATGCATTTTCATGTGCATTTCAGTGCAGAAAGTCGAAAGACCTTTACTTATGGATGGCCAAGTGCCCTAATGGTCCGTCTGTGAAGTTCTTAGTTAATGCAGGTAATATTTTTTTTCCCCGAGTGAATTAAGTTTTGCAAGTTATAGTGCTTTAGATGCATCCTTTTTGTATTTTATGTTTTCTGAACTGACAAGCTGGTATTCCTCGTTTTGTACTTTATGATGATTAATATTAGAATATTTAATTTCTTTTATTTATCTATAAATACTTGGTTGTAAAATTGTATTTATCAAAATCACTTTTGTTTCTTCAGTTCACACAATGGAAGAGCTGAAACTTACTGGAAATCATCTCAAAGGTTCACGTCCTATATTGTCTTTCTCAACCAATTTTGATAAAGATCCACACTGGAAACTTTTGAAAGAAATGATCACGCAGGTACGTGGTTCTAGTCTCTCTATGAAAGGAGCAGGTTGGAATTGCTTTTCACCAAATTAATATAGCTTCTTATAGCACTACTTTAGTCTGTAATCTGAAAAGAAGTGCCACTGGAAAATTGAAATGATTGCTTTATTATATTCTAAGCGGGATGTTAATATTTCTTTAACTAGTTCATAGTTGTTAAAGGCGAAAGGCGCTAGGCGGGCGAGAGGTTCCTAAAAAAGGCGAAAGGCGAGGCGGTTGAAAGGCGGCCGAAAGGCGAGCAAGGCGGTAAAATAGAGCAAAAAATAGTATAATCTATATCTATATCTATATCTATATATATATATATACACACATATATATGTAACAGTATTAAACAAGGCTTAAACATGTAATGAACAAGAATTTTGCATTAAATAAACATCACAATTCCACACGTAATAGCAACTTAACACAACTAAAATCCCAAAAAAGATAATTCTGAGACAAAAGGCACATTTGATGTTCAAATTAGTAAACAAGTAGTGATTTAAAAGCGCAAAAAACAAATTTCAAAGCATGTTAGAAAATAAAATAATATATGAAATTAAGCTAATATGTAATTTCAAATGCATTAATCCATATCTGGATAACCATAATAAAAATTGCAAACCTCCATCTAAATATTAAAATAAAGCAAGCTATCGGTTTTATTTTTGTCGCACTTCTTTGTCGTCGTTCTAATTAGTTGTTTATTGCACATATTTTCTTTCAATCACACGAGATAAATTAGGGCTATTATTGTTTCTTTCTCAAACCACAAGCTATCTTTACCCCCATGTTTTTCTAAAAAAAAATTAACATTTCAAGTTAAAACATTAAAACTAAAATCACAAAATGACACACTATAACATTACACATACCTATAACATTACACATACGCCTATTATGCCTTTTGACAAATGCGGATTCTTCACGCCTCTTGCCATAACCAAGAAAGCCGTCGCCTGAGCCAAAAAGGCGCAGAACAGCCCGCCATAAAACAAAAAGGCGGTTGACCCCTTAAGGCGCCAAAAAGGCGAGGAAGGCGCTGGCCTTTCACAACTATGAACTAGTTTGAAGTTAGTACCCAGATCCGAATGGGCATGTGGTTGCTGTTCTGTTGTTTTGAAATATAATCTATCCTGATAAGCATTCTCAAATTGAGATTAATACATCTTTACAGAGTTTCAAATAAGTTCACAACCGTGAGACCAAACAAAAGAATCCTAGAGTTGACTAGAGTAGCTCTTTGAGATGCTAAAAGAACTGGATTTGGCAAGTCCCAACAATATTGGGTTTTATTTGAAAAAAAAATATGATAGCTCAAACTTGTTAGTTCATATTTAATCTAGCATGCTTCTGACATGCATGGACCCTGATGAATACACCAAAGAAGACCCATCTCGGCATATTAAACATGTGAAATAGATGATAACATGTGCTTGTCATAGCAACATGAGGGATGAAGATGCTCAGTAGTCAAACACAAGAGGTAGAAGCGATTGAGATCTTAGTGCCACTTTGAAGAAAGTGGCCAAAATTCCTATACCTATTTCGGAACACACCCCCATGTAGTCAATCCTTCCTTTAGGTGATATCGGAAGTGACATTCTTAATTCATAGCTTCAACACCCCTATGCGACCTTCATACCTAGATGATACCTGAAGTAACATCCTTATTATATCTGCAACACCCCTACCTTCATGCCCAGATGTTACCAGAAGTTAAATTTGATTTTCGTGAGCTTATTTTGCCACAAAAAACTAGAAAAAAGATCGACAAAACTCTAGAGAATAGACTTGAATATGGAGTATATTATATTGCTCAGAATAGATTTCTTGAGCTGAGTATCTCGATGAGGGGAATATGTTAAGCATTTTTCAAGTTAAATGAATCTTGTGCAACTTGATCATAAGAGAGGTGTTGATGGAGTGGCTTGGACTTTATTGTGACATAAATTTCCTTGAAACACTGCAATTAATCCATACAATGTCATGCTGTCTTGCTATATATATTGAATCACAATGAAGATATGTTTAGCATTTTACAAGGTGGATGAATTCTTATGCAGAATTCATTGACTAAATATTATAATAAATGACCATCCAGCTGTAGACCGAGCAATGATACGAGTAGGTTATAGCATGTTCATCAACACAGATAGCTTTATACAGAGAAAGAGAGAAAGAAGGTGAAAGTGAAAGAAAGGATGGGCACCTTTAGTCCATTTACTCAGCTTAATGAATTAGTTCCATGCCAGTGAGTACGAAGATCATGTGTTCTTCTTCCCCCTTTCCAGTACATCTTTTTCTGTTTGCTTCTGCCCTTTCTGGTCAGACTGAACTCATTAAATAAGATTAAAACTTTGGAGGGCTTTAAATTGTGAAAGATATAATATGGAAGAGCCTAAAGAAGAAGAAAATACAGGAGATGAGGGACGGAGAGTAGAGAAGACAATGACAGATTGTTGGGTGGAGTTCATTGATTCAACGGTTTACTTTGTTGGTGTAGACATGCGTGCGAAGTATTTGAGAAGAAGGAAGTTTAGGGTCGTAAAAGGTTCACTTGATGGGATGTGAGACTTTCAGTAATAGAACACGTGTCTGGAAAGGGGCACTTATTAGTAATTTCTGGAGAGGGCGTCTTGTTTTATTGGAGGCTGTATCACGAGTTTGATTTAGAAAAGATCAGGAAGTCTAAAGGCAGACTCACGTTGATCCAACCTAATAATGTAGATAGCTCATTATGTTTGAATCGTGTCCTCTGTCAATCGAATGCACTTGTTTCACTTGTCATTTTTTTTACCGCACCACATTTGCTCTTGTAATTCTAATAGTTAGTTCAGTATCTGTATATCTGCTTCGCATGTTATAACTGGAGTTTGTTTTGTATTCCCCTAGATACTTTATCTATCGTCATACTTATATGTTTTGCATTTCTTTTGTTCTGTGCATTCAACAGATATTTGGAGTTCCCAAGGAGCATAGGAAATCAAAGCCTTACCATGACCATGTATTTGTTTTCTCCATTGCTGATGGCCACATATGGTTCAGGAATTACCAGGTTGGTGATATTAAAGATAATAAGTATTACTCGTATTTTGTACTTTATCCAAATGTTGGTCATAATCCCGTTGTTCCTCTAGCTGGATCTGATTGCCGTTCTTGATATGTAAGTGCTTGTTCAATTATAATCTATATTGAGTTTGATGTGGAACAAAAAACAATAGAAGGAAAGTGTTGGTGTGTATAAGGGGGGTTTGAATTGCAGGCCTTCCCTTAATAAAGTCTATGATTTCGCTAGTTGCTTTCTGTGCTTTTGTCCTGGATAGATAACCCCATTTAACTTTTGATGGTCAACATGAACAAACTTTGACCAAACATTAATGTCAATCTAGTCATCACAACGAAATTCTAAAAATTATTGATAAATCACTGACAACTTTTAGAATTTCACTTGGATGATTAGACTGCCACTAATGTTTGGTCAAAGTTCACTTGTGTTGGCCACTAAAGTCAAATGAGACTATGTTTCCGGGACGGAAGGAGTATACTCTTGCAGTCGGCATTTGGGAGTTACTTTGTTGAAGCTCCATAATTGATTAATTTGCTACAAGTCACTAGTGGTTTGTGGATTCGCCGTGTCCTACTAGGAAGTACAGTATCTAATTGTGAAACCTTAAGGGTCTGAGAGGCAGTCCCTCTTGAATCTTCTCATAAAAAAAGATTTTGGAATTTTATTGTTTCGTGTAAATCAGTTGTAAAAGGCAGATGGTGAGAGCTATCAAATAAGGTTGTTCCTGGTCACACTGTTCCTTAAATTGTCTAACCTTGTTTTCGAAGTTATTGCCTTGTTGAGAACAATTTGATGGAGATGACTATATGGTTTTCTAATCCTCGATGTTGGTGGTGTGGCAGCAGGATATTTGAGCAACGTGCCAACATTTACGCACATTAATAGGCATAGGCATATATGTTGAGGTTATGTGGGGGTGTCCTATGATTTCCATTTATTTATTTATTTTTGAAAAAAGAAAACACGAGATTGCATCCTATTGCTCTAGTAAATATCACATGGCTTTCCTTTTTGTTTTTCTTGCAAACATGGCTGGGTTACATTCTTGTGTCAAAGTTTTGATACTGATGATGGTGTTTTACTTGATGAAACAGATATCTTGCCCTCATAATGCAACAGACAAATTAGATCGAGGCGCCCTTGAGAAATTAACCCTGATTGAGGTTAGCATTCATTAACTTTTAATCCAGAGTACGACACATACAATTTACGCAGCTTGCTCAATAACTGTTTCTTTGTCAGGTTGGCCCAAGATTTTGTTTAAATCCCATCAAGATATTCGGCGGTAGCTTTGGTGGACCAACTCTATACGAGAATCCATTTTATGTCTCACCAAATCAGGTTTGCCACATCTCCATTCTGAGCAGATTATTGCGCGAAATACGTTACACTTGTTCATGATTCTTTTGTATTAATGTCTCCCGTTAACTAGAACGTTATATTTGCTTCCAGATTCGATCACTGGAAAAACGACAGAAGGCTGGAAAGTATGCGAAGAAAGTCAAAGCCAAGACGAGAAGAAAGATGCACGAGCTATCAAATCCAATGGAGCAAGATGAGTTTGCAGACATGTGGAAGGAATGATGGATCGCTCAACCAAAGCAAGCGTGTGCATCATTCTCACTTACCATTATCCGAGTTCTTGATCACTTTGTATACTGTATGCTATGGTAAAATTTTGATCCATTTTTGACTTATGCCAGATTAATAGCTTATGTTTCTGTTCAATTTCAATTTCATTGGGACTTCTAATTATGTGAGGATTTATTCTTTTTTTGATTAAAGTGCAAAATGGTTTGAAGGTAGACTATGAATTATTTCGAAATCAAATATTTACACTCACAAAACTTACAAATTAAGCATAAAAAGATTTAAGGGGCAGCTAAAAGAGAAAAACAGAGCGCTCCGTCTTCTTGTTGTCGATGATCAGCAATGAGAATCCCAGTGATTAGTCCAGTCAGCTTCGTTACCCCTGCGAGGGATACCCGGTTATAAGTATCGATCAGCAATGAGAATCCCAGTGATTAGTCCAGTCAGCTTCGCTACCCCTGCGAGGGATGCTATTGACCCGGTTATAAGTATCGACTTTGAAGTTGGACCCACACATTACCCCTTCGCTATCCACCCTCGGCACTGCTTTGATCTTGTTCATCGGGTGCTCGAAGCTCATCAATCCCCCATCACTGTGAAACATACATCCTACATATATACATATACATGTTTATCATCTTAGAATTAGAAACACACACACACACACACACATACAGATGGATTGTTGATTGTTGTACCTTTAGGAAAGGGTGCAAATGACTTTGCACAGCCAGCTTTTATAACCTGCAAATCGTCCGAAATTACAACGGAGCCATCTGCAGCAATCCCCCAGTACAGCTTCACTCCTCCATCGGATCCCTGTAAAACCCATTATTCAAAATCAAATTTTACTTGAATAAATAATCAAACATAACCTTTAATTTAATTACCAGAGCAGTAAAAACAGAGCCAGCCTTGCTGTCATAGACAACAAATGCAAAGCTTCCATCAAGATCCTTGATCACTTGATCTGCAGGATACGGACCCCGGTCTCTAAGTGTCCTATAAGCTTCAATCACAAACATTGCTTCATTTGTTCCCTTTGATAATCCGTACTGTTTTATTTGGGCACATAGGTTGTTTAAGCTCCCCATGAACACACAATATATGTCCTCAAATCCACAAAATAACCTGCCAGAAAAACAAATCACTCAGACACAGTCCTAGGGGCCCTAGGTAGGTTGTTTCCAATATATTATACTACCTCCGTCCCAGTGTAAGGTTCTTAGTTTTTTTGCTGTTTATCTCAAAGATCTTTGAGCAATATTGAAGGTTAATCTAACTATCCAGATGAAAATCTAAAACTAGTTATTGATAGACCATCATATATACTATCAATAACATGTTTTAGATTTTCATTTGAATAGTTAGATTAGCCTTTAATTATTGCTCAAAAATGCTTCAGACAAAAAAAAAAAAAAATAAGAACCTTAAATTGGGACGGAAGGGAGTATATATGTATACTACCTTTGATGATGGAGGGGAAATGGGTTGTCGGGTCGGACATAAGCAAGGACGGCGGCGTCTCCAAAGGTCATGGAGAAAGTGTTGTCGGGATGAGCAGAGAGAAACTCGGTTAGGGTTTCATCTGGAAGCTTTGGTTTCTGTTTAGAAGAAGAAGCAGGGCTGTTGAGTTCCTCCGGTGGGTGGGCAAATGCCTTGTGAAATATTGCCAACATTTTCTTGAATTTCTTCTTCTTTCTCTTTCTCTTTAAAGAATGGTTTTTTAAGCTGATATTGTATCTTATGAAGCTTGAGATAGGAGTGTATTTATAAGGTTATGGACCACCGGTGACGGACTGAGCCACTGAGGTTGGTGGTGGTGGTGATGAGGGCGGCTTTTAACTTTTTACACTAGTCATGAAAAAAAAAGGTGGATAAGGATAATTATTATTTCTCCTACTTCGAGATGTCTTTATCTGTTCCATGACTTATTTGTTTATTTGTCGGTTTGGTACTCTAGTTTCTAACATTGGATAGACATTACTCCCCGTCTCAAAATAGAAATCCGTCACAAAATAGGATTTCGAACGGCTCCACGAAGGAGTTAGCTCCACTTCACCCAATGGTGGAGATCAATGCCACCTCATTTTTCCTACACCCAACGGTTCAGATGGAGTCAAATTCGGTGGGACCCAAAAAAGTAAGAGCTATCTTGACCGCCCCCTGATTTGGGTGTGTATGTGGCCTTCATCTTAGCCGTTGGGAGGAGAGGTGTAGCAAATTGGGTGGAGCGGTTCCGGGTCCCTCAAAATAGATGTCGTTTTGGAGTGTTTCACATTTATTAAGAAATATCATTATCCCTCCGACTCAAAATAGATGTCGTTTTGGAGTGTTTCACATTTATTAAGAAATACCATTAATGCATGTGAATAAGTCTAAAATACCCCTAAAACGACAAATATTTTGAGACAAAAATTAACTCCCAAAACGACATCTATTTTGAGACGGAGGGAGTATGTACTACCTCTATTATGTACTACCTCTTACCTCTGTCTCGTTTTAAGTTTTTTTACTTTTTTTGGTATGTCCCAATTTAAGGTTCTTACTTTACTTTTACTTTATTACCTAAAATGAACAATGATACCCACATGTCATTCTCAAAACAAAAACTCCCTACCCACTTTCTCTCTCCTACTTTTCACACTCACAAAATTTACTTTATCTTAATCTCTATTCAAAGTCAAACTAAAACGTTAATTCCGGACGGAGGGAGTAACAAATACTCCTTCCGTCTTTTTTTTTTGTTCACAATTTGATCAATGCACAAGCTTTATAGAAAGCATTTAATATTAATAGGTGATTTGAGTGTTGTGAGTATAAAAAGTACTTGATGGAATATGTGAGTGAGGTTGAAATGGTGAGTGAGACAGTAGTAGTTGTGAATATGACGAGTGCGTCCCACTGAATAAAGAATAATATAAATTTTCCTTTTTTAGAGTGTGAACAATCTAAGACTACCTACAATGGGGGTGGAATTTGGTGTATGAAATGGAGAGGGGTGGTATGAAACCATTGGAGGGGGTGTGAAAAATGGGGTGAGAAATTTGGGGTTTGAAAAATTTCAAACCGGTTGAAAGTTGGACAAAAAGCTGGCGCAAAGACACATGGCGGAGCGGGATTGGGCGGGCGTCAGGCACGTGTACCACACGGCCCGACAGGGCGCGTGTGGTACAGCGCAGACGCGTTTTTTTTTTTTTTGTTTTTTTTCTTTCTTTGCCACGTGGCCGGCTCTCATTGGTCCGTTTGATTTTCGGATTAATTTTTTTATCTCAATTCTTTGAGCTGAATTATCACCTAGTAAAATATTTTATGTAAATATATCAACTTTATAATGACATATGTATAAAAGACACTATTCAAATTTTGCCATTTTAGGAATAGGACTCTTACTCTGGGACGAACTAAAAAAGAAAATATGACTCTTACTCTGGGACGGAGGGAGTATTATTTTACTAATCATAAAAATAGAGAATATATAAAAAAATAAAAATGATATAAAAGTAGTGGGGTATAGAATGATGAGTGGGAGGGAGATGAAATTTAATTTCAACATTACCATTGTATGTGGTTGTATGAAATGGGTGTATGAAAGATGAGATGAATTCCTTAAAAAAAAAAACTGAGATGGATAGGATAAGGTTTTAAAGTGTTTGTATGAAATAAGGAGGCGGTTGAAACTATTGTCTAATAGGACACTCAAAATTGACAATTATTTCTAAATTATGCATGTTAAATTAAAAAAAGTAAAAGAAGCACGCACTCAATTTTTGGAGAGGCGTAAATAGGTGAAAGTTTTTTTTTTTTTTTTCGAAAGAAACGTAAATAGGTGAAACCGTGAAAGTTGAGGGGTAAGGAAAGTGACGGGACGGGTGACCCTTGGATAAGATTTGGATGGTGAGAGATAAGAATGAAGTACTAACAATGGTGACAGAGGGACGAGTCGAGTCAGCCCATATTATACAGCCAATCTATTTCTGTGCAATGCAACCTGTGGGCGGGGCGTGGCGTTTCCAACCTCTCCAAATCTACAAACAATTAACTTTAACTGAAAACCAAGAAGAGAAAAATGATACGGCACTAATGTGCTATTTACGCTAGAAGGAGGGCTTGAACCTCGTATTAAAATATAACACGCTAGAAGGAGGGCTTGAACCTCCGACCTTGTGGTTAACAGCCACACGCTCTAACCAACTGAGCTATTCCAGCTTTTTGTTGGTCATATTCTCATTTGTTTTTATATACATTCTCTGTTCCAAGGAAGTTGCACAATTTTGCCATTTAAAGTATTTTACAAAAATTGAAACAATCAAAAAATAGAAGTTTTTTATTATTTTTATAACCCTTCTATAAATAGTATCTATTTCTTGTCCCTTGCTATCAACACGGATTTCGAACCGCTGCACTTGAGAGTTAGCTCCACCCAATGGTTCCGATTGGAATTTGGAGCTAACTCATTTTAGCTCCACCCAACGGATGAGATGTGTCCGAGCTCGGGGGGACCCACAAAAAATTGAAATCATCTTAGCCGCACACCCAAACCGCTCGCCTATGTGGCCTTGATCGAAGCCGTTGGGTGGAGGGGTGTAACTAACTTGGGTGGAGCGGTTCCGGGTCCGTATCGACACTATGCACACAATGGGGGGATTTTTTCTGGGGGGATCAACACTAATTTTTTTCATCCATTGTGGATGCCCATAATATAATATTATATCCTTAATTTCTCAACTCCAAAGTAAATGTTTCAACTTTTCTGGAACGGAGGGAGTATATGTTTCAAAAATGTTTATTTTTGGTACAAAAATAAACATTTATAAATGTTTATTGAATAAAACAGTTAAATATGAAAGTCGGACTATCGGCTGGAAGGAGAAATACGTCGAGTACAAGTTTCTTTCTACTGTTGCAGTGTGGAGCCGTCTCCATGATTTCAAGGTATTCCACTATTCCCATCATATTTTAGACAAAATCTTGTGTGCTAGACGGTATCATATATATGAGACGAGTCTAGTTGAGAAAGTAAATGGTTTGCCTTTTTATGGATGTGACGGGCAAGCCAATTTCCCTTTCAACAAAACTCGTCTCACGTGTGAGACCGTCTCATGCTTTAAAGGAGTCTAGCATATGCTGTGATATAATCATCCAATTTAAGATGACCTTCCCGTTCATTTATTTTGACCAATAGATTTATATCTATCTTTCTCTAAAAATATTACTTAGTCCTTATCAAATAATGTTTTCATTTATTTTTTATATTAATGCAAGGATATTTACATAATAATTTTAGTTTAATTTAAATATCTTAATAAAAATATAAAAATGATTAATGATAGTATTTATAATGTTGTAGTAGTAATAAATTTGTATAATTTTATTAAAAATATTAAATTAAATTAAAATTATTACTCAAAATTTATTAGTATTAACATAAATAAGAAAAAGTAAGATCATTTTAAAAGTATCATTGAGCTCAAATAGAAACCCTAGTTAGTCATAAGTTCAGAGTGGGAACACTTGGAATAGGTTTAAGAACAAGACTATCTAAACAGAGTGCCCCAAAATAACACAATGGAATTTTTCTATCATGTGATGCTTAACTCCAAGAAAACTACTCCCTCCAAAATACATCCGTCTGGGAGTTAATTTTTATCTAAAAAACACTTGTCGTGTTATTCCGTATTATTTTTAAGGTTTTTTTGTTGTTGTATATCAGTTATACCATTATTAATAGTAGTGAACTATATCTTACACAAACATTTAAGGAGGAAGTCTTGTGTGAGACGGTCTCACACATGAGACTGATGTAGGAGGATCCGCCCGGACCAGACCAAGAAAATATAAATATTATATTTTAATTATTTTTGTATTTTTATTAGTATTATAGGATTTAGTTTAAATTAGTTTCTATTTTATTTAATATTTTCGTCATTATTTTTACTAGGTCATTTAAAGAGAGTTTTAGAGTAGGATTAGGAGTGATTTTACTATTTTTGAGTCCTATTATGTTACCATATAGGTTAGGGTTAGTTTTAGAAGGTTTAGGATTCTTTTTCAAGTTTTATGGGCACTATAAAATAGGCCTAAAGTTGTATTCCGAAAATTAGACTTTATTAAATAAAATTTTGATTGCTTTGCAATTGTTAAGAGATTTTCTCTTGTTCTTGGTGGATTCCAAGATTATCGTGTTTGAGGGTGCTTCGCTTGAAGGCTCTTGTGTGTAGTGCGCTACTCACGAATTCTATCGCTTCCGTGCTGCGTCAGTTGGCATCAGAGCAGGCCATATCATGTCTTTTGCTTCACTGATTCGTTATGGGGGATCAAGGAGCAACAAAAGGTGATATAGAGGACACGGTACAACGTCCTCAAGGGACAGAAAATCGGGATGATGGGGGTTCTAGTTCCGATGACGAGGTTATTATTAAAATCAATCTTAGTCTTGATCATGCGCGACAACAAGAAAAATATTTCTTTGCCAAGGAAGCAGAATTTTCGGAGAAGGGCTACTATCATGATCTACAGATGCGCAAAAATGATAGTCGGACAGATGAGAATGAATATTGGGCGAAAGCTGATGTTTATTATTACAAAGCCCATTTTTATTCAAAGCGAATTTGGCGATTAGAGGCGCAATTGCATAAATTATTGACTCCGAAAATAGAAGATTCAGATTCAAACGGAGAAGATTTAGTTGCAGTCAAATCCGCGAATCAGGATCTACAAAAATTGAACGAAGATTCCAATGGAGAGAAGGATAGTAATTATTCTCTGTCCATGGTTGAAGATTCAGTTTCAAAAGAAACAATTCAAGGATTAAATAATGAAGGTCACTATATTCCTCAACTAGCAATGCTTATGGTTGCTTCAAATAAAAGGGAGAGGCAGTTCAATTTGAAAGGAATTGCTCTAGGTAATCCAGTTTTGGAATATGCTACTGATTTCAACTCACAGGCAGAATATTTCTGGCCCCACGACTTGATATGTGATTCAACATACAACATTGCTCAAGGTATGATTAATTATTTTGGGAAATTCGTTTTGTATCGATTTGTGCTTAAGGAGCGGATCTACTCAAAATATTTATTCAAGTGGGACGGAACATTCCAAGCTTCGGAGATGAACTCGGGGACGAGTTTTTTTGAGGTGAAGGAGACTGATGTAGGAGGATCCGCCCGGACCAGACCAAGAAAATATAAATATTATATTTTAATTATTTTTGTATTTTTATTAGTATTATAGGATTTAGTTTAAATTAGTTTCTATTTTATTTAATATTTTCGTCATTATTTTTACTAGGTCATTTAAAGAGAGTTTTAGAGTAGGATTAGGAGTGATTTTACTATTTTTGAGTCCTATTATGTTACCATATAGGTTAGGGTTAGTTTTAGAAGGTTTAGGATTCTTTTTCAAGTTTTATGGGCACTATAAAATAGGCCTAAAGTTGTATTCCGAAAATTAGACTTAATTAAATAAAATTTTGATTGCTTTGCAATTGTTAAGAGATTTTCTCTTGTTCTTGGTGGATTCCAAGATTATCGTGTTTGAGGGTGCTTCGCTTGAATGCTCTTGTGTGTAGTGCGCTACTCACGAATACTATCGCTTCCGTGCTGCGTCAGAGACGGATCTTGACAAGAGAGGAAATGGGCTTGCTCCGCCCCACCCGTAGGGGGGCAAACTATTTAATCTCTCAAGGAGATCCGTCTCACGTGTGAGACCGTCTCATACAAGTTTTTGTCAACATTTAATTGCCTAGGTAATTGAATTACTTTAGGGGTATATGAGACCTTTTCACATGCATTAATTGTAGAGTTGGTTTCGGGGGAAACTAGTTCCTCCATAAGTTATAAAAAATCATGTTTTTTTAACACTTCTTAAACCCTAAAAGGCCTAAACCCTAAACCTTAAATCCTAAACCCTAAACTTTAACCCCTATAAAAATATGACTTTTTATAACTTATGGAGAAACTAGTTTCCTCCAAAATTTTCTCTTAATTGTATTTTTTAAATGTTAGAGAATGTGTGAGTTTGAAGAAGTCAAGAAATTAAGAAGACAAAAAGAAGAAGGGCAATGCTAGTAGGCTTACAAAAGAAGGTTATAAAATGAAGGATACAAGATGTGGTGACGATATTTTATTGGCTATATCGATAGTGGACCCGGCACACTCTAATTAAAAACACCAATACAATTATGATAACTCATTTTGTAAGCCACATTTTGTAACAATTTTTTGTAAATGCAGCAGAAGAAAATTGACTCTGGGATCCAGGGATTTCAACATGGTGAGGTAAATATAATGTCCTTTGGGCTGCAATGATAGTGTGGGGCTATTCGAAAAATTTGAAGGTCTTGCACGTCTTTTTTCCCATCCCCACCAACCAGTGGCGGAGCCAGGAAAATTAATCAATGGGGACAAAATGAATTCTAATGTATTTTTTCTTTTAAATCAAGGGGGCAATCTATAAAAAATCACACTAAACCCTCATAATTTTGAAAATTTTGCACTAGTAAAAAAACTATTTGTTCAAACCAATGGGGGCAATTGCCCCCCTTACCCCCTTCCTAGCTACGCCTCTGCCACCAACAGAGAGGCAGGCCGTCCATTTGAAGAAAATGGACTATGGGACGCATTGTTCCATCCAACACTATAGTTGGATGGCACACACACCCAAAGCGCCGTTAGTGCAACCACCCAACCACGTACACATTTAAACAAAAACAAAAAACTATACTACCTCCGTCCGAAAATAATCGTCCCGTTTTTTTTTTTTTTTTTCCTGTTATTAATGCTGAATGAAATATGAGCAATAATTTTAGGTTAATTTAATTATACTAGTGAAAATTTAAAACTTCTTATTGATAGTATTGTTGATCGTGTATCATTTACAAGTTTTAGAGTTTAATTAGTATTACTAAATCAACTTATTATTGCTCAAAAAAGCTCATTCATTCGTAGTAACGGTGAAAAAAATATATGAGAAAATCAATATGGGACGGAGGGAGTATAAAACTAAGTTTCTAAGCAATTAGTACTATAGAAAGAAAAAGCTATCCAGCCAACATAAAGGAGCAACAGAAAATCAAACATATATATTTGTTAGAAAATCTTGGAAAACAAACACAAAGTGAACAAAATTAGAACTGAAATCTCCATAATGTACTCTCTTTGTTGTGTAAAGTAATCTACCAAATAGATCAACAAATATCACAATGGAAATTCTGCATGTGGAATAAGAGATGAAAACATAATGTACTCTCTTTGTCCTGAAAAAGTAATGCTTTCTCTTTTGGTTGTTCTTAAAATAAAATAAGTTTTATGTTTCAAAATAAGGAAATATCCTTAAATAAACTAAAAATATACGTACATGATTGGTCGTTGTTGTCATGAAATATGATTCAGTGCATGAACCAACAATTCAGAGCATGAACCAACAGTTGGTGGTGCATAGAAATAAACTGAATAATAAAACATTGCATTACAATCGCCAATTGGGAAGAATAGTATATATACGCGTATATAAAGGGGTTATAGAAAATGAACTAGCCACCCATCCGAAAAGTCCAAGCTATATAGCTTGCCATGAATTGGATTGTATGCTTAATTTGTTGTCTAGGCACATTAAAAATGGGGATGTGCATTATTTGATTGTGAAAGAAAAACATATTGAAACTCTTTACGCAGTGATGTAGGAGCAGATCCGACCAGAGCAGCTAGAGCACGGCCGCGCAAGGGAAGCAGCTCGACCGTGCAGAAAAGTGGAGCATGGGATGGGGTGTTCGACAAAGATGGCACGACCGTGCCAGAATATATGCACGACCGTGCCGATATTCGACTGGAAGGGTGACCTTTGCGACAGAGTTGGCACGGCCGCGCCAAACAAAGGGCACGACCGTGCCCGGCGGCAACTCAGTAATTTTAGTTTACGTCTTTTCGTTTTTTCGGCAGAACAGCTAGGGTGTTTTGGTATTTTTGGGTTTATTGATACTAGGGTTTTGATATTTTGTTAGGAAGTATAAATACTCTTTTAGTTCATTGTGTTTTTTTTTTTTTGAAAGTTTAGTTCATTGTGTTAGGGTTAGCTTTTGATTAATTGAATTTTATTCAAAGAGATTTTCTCTTTTATCTGGTGGATTCCGGGTTTTCTTGGTGGATTCCAAGTTTATTGTGTTTAAGGATTCATCGCTTGTGAATTCGTGTGATTAGTGCGCTAATCACGAATATCTATCGCTTCCGTGCTGCGTCAGTTGGTATCAGAGCAGGCCATATCCTGTCTTTTGCATCACTGATTCGTTATGGGGGATCAAGGAGCAACAAAAGGTGATATCGAGGGTATGACCACCGCTATCACCAACGCTATCGCTGCCTTAACAACGCAGATCGCTGCGTTGGCAACCGCATAACAAGGTCAAAACGTTAATCAGAACCGTAGGGGTGAGAGAGACAGGGTTGATCAAGTTCGAGATCCAGTTCGACGTCCTCAACGGGCAGAGAATCGGGATGATGAAGAATCCATTTCCGAAGAAGAGGTTGTTCATGATGAGGAACCAGATCAGGGTAATAATCGACACCGCCATGATTATAGAATTAAGGCTGATATTCCTTATAATCGACACCGCCATGATTATAGAATTAAGGCTGATAATCGACACCCTCCTGCTTGTTAGAATTGATTGATACCATCACCTATTAATATTTTATGGACTTTAGGACCCTATGTAATAAGCTTTATAACTTCAATTCTTATCTTAGTCCATTTTATAGTATAGGCTTAGAATATAGGGCTCGGAGCGAATTGGAATGAAGATCTAAGCAAGACTGTGGACCCTGCGCAGGACTACTCTGCGCAGTACACCACTGCGCAGGTCTCTCCTGCGTAGCATTCTATCTTGCTCAGCTTTCGATACATTCAGATCACCTAACTTGGAAAACGCTTTGAAGATGTACGCTTTTATGAGTGCTAAGGTGTGCAGAAACGACAAAACAAGCACACTTAGCAGATCCAACGGTGGAGACGCGCTCAAGAGAAATATTTCAAATGAAGACAGCTGTCAACCTTCTAGAAGAAGCTTTTGAATTTGGTCTTCATGCTTAGTCTCCAACGGCTCTATATACCTGCGCACCAATCATATTTTGCCAGGTCATCAACTTTGATCAGAGCCCCAACGGCTATAAAGGACACCTGCGCACCAATCATATCGTGCCAGCTCATCGTCCTTGCTCAGAGCTCCAACGGCTAGTTTTAAGCTCTCTGCTATAAATAGCCAGCTCATCTTCATTTCCAAGTTGCTAGAGTTTGTGCTTTCTAATATCCTTGAAGTTCTGAAGATTGCTGCTTACTATTCACAGATTCAAGATCAACCTTCAAACTCCTGCCCAGATCCTAAGCCTTAAATCACCAGAATTCTTCGTGCTCTTCATCTCATAGATTCATAGAGCCCAGAATTTCTGAACACACACACACCTCTTGAAGCTTTGATTATTTCGATCATACTTCTAGATACACCGGTTTAGTCTAGGATATGTTCTTCATAGATTATAGATCTTTGAGATAGTTTGTGTTTCATTGTTGTATCTTGTAACTCTCTCATATAATAAGATCTCCATTAGAAAATCCAAGACTAACCATCTTGGTAGAGGACGTAGATTTTTCATTGATCGAACCTCTCCAAATAGCTTGTTCTTTATTCTCGCTATTTACTTCCTGCTTAATCATTTCTGAATTACTGCTTTGTTTGATCTTTTCAGATTGCTACTATTGCTGCTGTGTTTGTTATTGCTTATTGTCTTAGAACATTTTATCCAACTCTTTAAGCCAAAACTTAGCGCGTGCGTTTTTATCCTTGCGCAGCTTTTTCCTGCGCAGGTGCTGCTTAAACTTCCGCTGTGCATTTCACACTCTCACTGCGCGCTATACTTAGCTTATTTGAGAATTGTGTGCATAAGCCATTGATTTGCAAAAGGGTTTGAAAAGAATTTTAAAACGCTATTCACCCCCTTGTTGCCCCTTTGGGACCAACAAGTGGTATCAAAGCAAACACCTTCATAAAACTTGTTTTGTTTTTCAAGCTTTACAGCTTGGGTGCCGATTCAAGATGGCTTCAAAATCTTGGGCAATGGCTAACTATTCACATGTACCAGTGCTGAATGAAGATCACTTCGAAATCTGGAAGCACTGCATGCTCACTCATTTTTCTTCTATTGACGAGATCCTCCACGACATCGTTCTTGAAGGACCCTACATTCCAATGAAGGCTAATCCTGATGCTGCTACAAATAAGGAGAATCCTACCATCAAGAAGAACAAAGAGGAATGGACTGATGAAGAAAAGAAATGGGTTGGCTATGATGGAAGAGCAAGAAACATCATTCTTTGCACTCTAGACCTTTCCACGCACAATCAAATTGTGAGCGGTGGAACTGCAAAGGAACTATGGGATGCTATTGAAGGATATGTGAATGGAGACAAAGTAAGCAAGGAAAATAAAAGATTTGTGGTGCAAAGAAAATTCAACTGCTTCATGAGAAAAGATGGTGAAACCTTGAGACAAACATATGATCGCTTCTGTGCTGTTGTAAACTCTCTTGTAAATCTCTTGGAACTACTTTCACTAATAAAGAAGTCAATTCTCAATTCTTAGATGCGCTAGGTTCCAGATATGTGCACAAGGCAAGTCATCTGGAAGATTCTGGATTTCTAGATACTTGGCCTCTGCGCAGCTTATACGCTAACTTAAAAGTGTATGAGCTAAAGCTTGATCGAATCGACGAAACTGAAGGCAAAGGAAAACTTGTTTCTTATGTTGCGCAAAAGGAACCTGCACCTGCTCAAACCTCAGACAAAGTCTCTACCTCCTCTTTACTTGAAATGGATGATGATGATTTCGCTATGTTCGTTAAGCGATTCCAAAAATTCAGGAAATTCTCTAAACCTGGATCCTCGAGCAAACCACCTGCTAAACTCTCTCGTGGCAGAGACTCAAAGAAGGATGAAGAGTTAGTCTGCTACAACTGCAGAAAGCCCGGTCACTTTGCTTCAAAATGTCCTACTCCAAAATTTGAATACATGAAGAGGAATACTGCGCAGAGATCATCAAGGCAGCGCGGAATGATTGCTGAAGAAGACTGCACAGAAAAGGAACTGAAGACTTGGATAGAGACGGACACTGAAGACAGTGATGATGATGACTCTGAGGATGGACTGCTCTGCTTGATGGCCAATGCTGATGGTGATAGCGATTCAGACAATGATCCCGATGCGGACACAAAGGCTGCGCTAAGGACAAAGAAGAAAGGTCCCACTATCACAGAACTGGGGGAAATGGGACATCTGACTCCAAGCAGACAGAATGGCAAGTACTTGTTTGCAAGAGCAGACCTATCAAAGAAATTTGTAGCTGCGCCTCCACGCAAATAATCTCTTGAAATTCCTGCTGAAATTGTAATAGAAAAGAATGACTCTGCTGCTGAGCGCGAGTCTATTTTTCAGCAAGCTGAAAAAGTAATCAAGAAATTTAACTCTATGAAAGAAGCAGTGGACTTATCAATTGGAGAAGTTTCACAGCTTAAGACGGAGAAAACTCTTTTAAAATCTGAGATCATCCTCCTTAAGGAGCAGATTAAGAGCATGACTCCTCTTACTGAAAAGAACCGTTTTCTCACAGATCAAAATGAGCTATTTAAAGTAAGAAACGAAGAATTGGCTGCTCAAGTAGCTGATCTCACAAAGATCACTGATGAGTAGACCAAATCTCGTGTCACTATGGACCAAATTCTAGAATCCCAAAAAGCTAATGGAGACAAGGAAGGCTTGGGGTTCTCAACTAGTGATAACTTTAAATGCGCAGTTTACTCTGAAAAGGAAAAGGAATTTACACCACAGCAAACTATTGAAATTCCTAAAGCAAAGCATTCTGCTTCAATGGGTAAAGGACAGGAGAAAGTCCAGAGACAAAATTTCCATTATGTCTACCCAAAGAAGCAAACTGGAAAAGCCAAGGGTAAGGCTAAAGTTGAACCTGCGCATGACAACTCATATTCTGACTATGGTTGCGCCTCAACTTCAAATGTCAAATCTGCGCAAAAGGGTCATGCGCATGAAAGCCATGCGCCCCAACGCCAGATGCGCATTCTTAAGAAAAGCGCACCCAAACCTCAGAAAATGATATTTGTCAAAGCAAGTTCATCTGCTCCAGTAAAGAATGCTGCGCCAAAGAAAAGTAAAGAGTTTGTAAAAACCCAATCTATAAGTGGCTTTCATCATTGTGTTGTGTGTGATGGTTTAGGTCACAAGGCTGCAGAATCCCTTTTGCGATTTGCTCCTAATGCCAAGGGACGTAAAAATCCTAAGGTCAGACAGGAGTGGGTTATCAAAAGTTGCTAACTCTAGGACCCAAGAATAAAAGGGACCTGCGTTCTTAATGTCTATCTTTCAGGTCTCCTGCTTCACTGCGCACTCTTCACAAGCTAAAGCGCATATATGGTACCTCGATAGTGGATGCTCTAGACATATGACTGGAGATATCACCGCTCTTGAAGATGTGCTTGAAGGAAGAGGTCCCTCTGTAACTTTTGGAGATAACAACAAAGGGCACATAGTTGGATATGGAAGAATCAGAAAAGATAAAGTGTGCATTGAGAAAGTTGCGCTTGTAGAAGGTCTCAAGCACAACCTGCTCTCCATATCACAATTCTGCGATAAAGGTTTGGAATGCCACTTCACTGCAACGCACTGCTATATCAAAGATGGCATATCTGGACTAACTTTGCTCACAGGGACTCGTAAGACTAATGTTTACATTATTGATCTTACTGCTATAGATTCTATCACTAATCTCTGTTTTGTAGCAAAGAATGTAAGTGAAAGCAGCTGGCTATGGCATAAGCTCTTAAGTCATTTGAACTTCAAGTATTTGGCTAAGATAGGAAGGGAAAATCTTGTCAAAAGACTTCCCAAAGTAGCTGACCATCATGACAGAAAATGCGCAGATGCCAGCTCGGTAAACAACCTAAGCAGTCTTTCTCCAGCAAGATTGCCTCCTCAACTTCCAAATGTTTACAACTGCTTCACATGGACCTATTTGGACCAGTCACCACCGCAAGCATTGGAGGAAACAAATATACTTTAGTTGTGGTGGATGACTACTCAAGATACACATGGGTCGAAATGATGATATCCAAAGATGACTGCTATGATATCTTGACTGCGCTATTTCGAAAGCTCCAAACTCAAAAGGAAGACGACATCGTGAGCGTTAGATCAGACAACGGAACTGAATTCAAGAATAACGGTGTTGCTTAATACTGCGATGACCATGGAATTGATCACAATTTCTCTGCTGCTGGAGTTCCTCAACAAAATGGCGTTGTGGAAAGAAAGAATCGCACGTTGATTGAGGCTGGAAAAACAATGATAGAAGAAGCTAAGCTTCCAAAGTATTTCTGGGGAGAAGCTGTCAATACTGCTTGCTTTACTCAGAATAGATCTCTCATCAACAAAGCCTATAACAAGACTCCATATGAGCTATGGAGAGGAAGAGCGCCCAACATTGCTTTCTTCAAGATTTTTGGCTGCAAATGCTATATCCTCTACAATGGCACAGATCATAGAGGTAAATTCGACGCCAAAGCAGATGAATGTATTTTCGTTGGGTATGCCAAACATTCTAAAGCTCTTCGTGTTTTTAATAGAACTACTCTAGTTATTGTAGAATCTGTACATGTTACTTTTGATGAGCATTCTCTCCTTGAGCCACATTTGGCTCCAAATGATTTTGATGATTCTGTTGAGAATGATAAGACAGGTACGCAGCCTCAAAATGCACCTGCACAGAATGATTATCAAAATCAGAATCAAGCAAGTCCATCTCATGCGCATACACCAGATGCTGCGCCAGAAGTGACGACTCCTAATGCGCAAACACCTCCTCCTGCGCATAACGTTTCTCCGCTTCAGCAAATCACTTTTGATGATCTCGATGCTGGAGCAAATGAAGTACCCATTGAAGATCTTCGTATTCCTACCACTCAACCTAACTTACCTCCCGAGGTTCGTGAAGTTAGAGATCATCCAACTTCAAACATCATTGGTGATCTCAATGTAGGGGTTCGTACTAGGAGAGCATCAAACTTTGATGATGAATATCACTCCTTTATCTCTCAAATCGAACCAAAGAAGATTGACGAAGCGCTCCAAGATTCAAGCTGGGTTACTGCTATACAAGAAGAGCTTAACCAATTTGAGCGCTGCAAGGTTTGGACCTTAGTACCCAGACCTCATGACCAAGGAGTTATTGGTACAAAATGTGTATTCAGAAACAAGATGGATGAGAATGGAAGCATCACAAGAAACAAAGCAAGGTTGGTTGCGCAAGGCTATAGGCAAGAGGAAGGAATCGACTACGATGAAACATTTGCACCTGTAGCAAGACTTGAAGCTATAAGAATTTTCTTAGCTTATGCCTCTCACAAGAAATTCAATCTTTATCAAATGGATGTGAAGAGCGCATTTCTCAACGGTGAACTCCAAGAGACGGTCTACGTAGCACAACCACCTGGATTTGAAGATAGCAGATTTCCAAATCACGTCTTCAAGCTTCAAAAAGCTTTGTATGGACTTAAGCAAGCTCCAAGAGCATGGTACGATACGCTATCAAAATTCCTACTAGAGAAAGGCTTCAAGCGCGGTAAAATCGATACAACTCTTTTTATTGCTAAGTATAATAATCATTCTTTACTTGTTCAAATTTATGTCGATGATATTATATTTGGTTCTACTAATGAGTTACTTTGTAAGCGCTTTGAGAAGCTCATGAAAAGCAAGTTTGAGATGAGCATGATGGGAGAACTCACATTCTTCCTCGTGCTTCAAATCAAGCAATTGAATGATGGCATCTTCATAAATCAAGCCAAGTACACAAGAGATCTAATCAAGAAATTTGGACTTGAGAATGCTAAAGCATACGACACTCCAATGGCCACATGAAACAAACTTGACAAAGACTTGAAAGGTAAGAAAGTTGATCAAACTTTATATCGAGGTATGATTGGCTCTCTCCTTTATCTTACTGCAAGTAGGCCAGATATTATGTTTAGTGTTTGTGTCTGTGCGCGCTATCAAGCGGACCCTAGAGAAGCGCACTTAACTGCTGTTAAACGCATTATTCGTTATCTTTCTGGAACTGTTAACCTTGGACTTTGGTACACCAAAGATTCGAATTTCTATTTGCTAGGTTATTCAGACGCAGACTACGCAGCATGTACTATTGACAGGAAGAGCACAAGTAGAACTTGTCATTTCCTTGGAAATCGACTTGTTGCGTGGGCGAGCAAGAAACAAGCTGCTGTGTCCATCTCCACTACAGAAGCTGAATACATTACTGCTGAAAGCTGCTGCTGCCAAATCCTATGGATGAAGCAACAATTAGTGGACTATGGAATTCATGAAGCAAACTGCCTAATATTCTGCGATAATATGTCCACCATAGCTGTCTCCAACAATCCTGTCATGCATTCAAAGACAAAGCACATCGACATCAAATATCACTTTCTCAAGGACCACTTGGAAAAAGGAAACATTCATTTCGAGCACGTGGGCACAGATAATCAAATTGCTGATATTCTTACAAAAGCTCTTGACGCAAAGAGATTTGTATTCTTGAGAGGAGAAATGGGTATGCTTGAACTTAGCTAATCTGTCCATATGATTTGTTAATACTAATAATCTTGTGTTTGCTTGATAAAATATTCATCATAGGTCATGATCCATGCTTCTGCGCAACCCCTGCGCAGTACTTCATTTGCGCATGACATTAATGTTAATTTGTTTTAAGAATCTATTGAGCTATTTACAGCTCTGCGCATGATTTTAACATGCGCACACTTCGTGGATCGCAGGAAAGTCTTCTATTTATTAGAAATTGCACTTAGGTCCCTGACTGAAAAGTCAACGCTTAGTTCACAAGGGTACTTGTGCAATTAAATTTTTCCCTCACTTTATTTTTGAAATTTCTTGGGAAATTACGCTTTTGCCCCTGCGCATGTCCCATTATCATTAAATACAAACGGCCATTAATGATAGCGCCTGTTAGAATTCCTGATCAACATTTATGAGGGAGTTGATATGACTGTGACCTGCCTAGACCTACTCACTCACTCGCGCGTCAGGTCTGCGCACGCGCGTTCCCTATTCGGCCACGTCGCTTTGCTATCGTGCGCCTCTGCCTTTTTCACCAAATTCGCCGTCTTTCACCAAACCGCCTCGCTGACGTCATGCATCTTTTCCCTTTTCAGTATAAATCCCTTTTGACTCCTCTTTTTCTCTCTTTTCTGCTCTTTCTCTCTTTCACAAATTCAACTTTTTTCTCTCCTCTGCAACCTACTCTCCACCTCCCAATCATTTCCTTTTCTTCTCTCCTTGACTTTTCTTTCAATCTCTGCAAAACTCTTCTCTCTCTTCCCTTTTCAAAAACCCTAGTTCCATTTAAAATGGCTCCCCGAAAATCAAAAGCTAAGGTAGTTGGTGAGGTCCATGAACCTGTTGAAGAGGTTCCTCCTCCAGAAGCTAAAACTATTGACGACATGGTAACAATTTCTGAACCTTGAACTCATTTTCAGTCAATCCGCCATTGTTATGTCTCGAGCTCTTAAAAACTACCTTTTTTGATTTTGCTCTTATCTGTTAATCATTTTTAAAATCGTCTGTTGTTTTGAGTTCGTCTCTCTCTGATCTATCTTTGTATGTACTTTATTTCACGATCAGTACTGTTTTCATATGTTTTCTGCAAAATTTTTCGTTCGAAAACCTCCGAGGCAGACGAACAGTTATTCTTGATTTCTGGGCTAAATGTTTTGTTTTTGGAAATCTTGTTTTCTTAGTTGTTTTTTCGTCTCTGAAATGCGGTTATTTCGATATGTTTTTTTGTCCGTTTTGGTCAAACTTTGATTTTTAGTGTTCTTGGTGTTCTTCGTGTTCATATTTTATTATTCCGTGTTCATCAAGTTCTCTTTTTTTTTCTTGATTTGGGTCGCCTAATATTTCTTAGTGTTTGCGTTTTTGCGCATATCTTTTACATTTGTTCCCTATGGAGATGCTGCGCATACGTGTATCTGCGCATGCGCTTCGCTCCATGCGTAATTCTTGACTAAACTATTTCTTATTTTGCGCAGAATTCTTTCTATTTCCTACAAGGTTGGGAACTAGATCATGCTGCGCTACAAAAAGACGCTGTCGGACGCAGAATAGTTCATCTTATGGATTCGTCCGGCATCTTACCTTTCTTTACTCTGGCTCAGGACTTCTATGTCCCCTCTCTTGTAGACGAGTTCTTTGAGAATGCTGAGAGGGTCACCATGACGTACAAGCAAACTCGAGAGAAGATTGATGTTATCCGCTCAGTCGTTCGGAATTATTCAGTGCGCATTGTTCCTGCGTCACTTAAAAAGCTTTGCGGATTTAATGTTGATGATGCGCCAGAAGCCTATTCTGAAGCTAAACAAAACAAGCTTGCGCAGAAACTGGTTGGGGAACCCTCTCTGGTAAAGAAATGGAGCGTTCATGATCGTAAGGAATTTGGTGAGGTGATGTATCACCTTTGCACCATTATTGGTGACTCCGTAAACTGCAAAAATGGAAATAAGGGCAAGTTCATTTCAAGCAGTGGGCTTATTGCGCTGCTGTTTATAATGGCGATGCTCTAGACTGGTCCTCTGTTCTCTTTGACGAGCTATGGGATGCATCAGAAAGCTATGACAAGCGCATGGACAAGAAAGTAGACAAGTACAGAACTCACTGTAGGCTATTATCCAAGTTTCTGATGAATGTCTCTGAGCTGCGCACCTTCGTGCAGAAGCGTCCTGATCTCAAAGTCCCTTGCACCAAGACCTATTCCATCTCTCACCTCCACTCCCTGCGCAATGAAATTGGTCGTAGTGATTATCGCAAGATCTGGAACAAGGACACCAGCCCAGACAAGGAAGATTGGGTTGATAGTGATGATGATGAAGCCCCTCAACCCAAAGCAAAGAACACTGCCGCGCAGCCTTCCAAGGCCTCTGCGCCTACTGAACCTGAAACTGCTGCTGCGCAGGTAAAGCGCAAAGGCAAAGGTATTGCAGATCCCGCGCCAGAAAAGGTGAAGGAAATCCCAAATGTCAGATCAACTGCTGGCATTAAAATTGGATCTGATTTACCGCCCCCTGCTCCCAAGCCTTCAAAGAAGCGCAAAGATCCTCCTGCGCCTGCTTCCTCTCCTGCTAAAACCAAGAAAAAGTCTGCATTTACCAGACTTCCTCCTGCGGCAGCTATGGTTGAAGAAGACAGCGAGTCTCGAATGGATGAGACTGCTGCTGATGCTGCGGATGATACCGCGCAGGGGATGCAAGATCCAAAGGCTGCTGAAGCACCTCCTGCACAGGGTACAGGAGATAGTGATGATTGGATGGATGAAGCTTTTCCCGTCTCCGGTACGCCTGCCAAGACCGCTGCTGCTGCACCTGCTAAGGATGATCCTCCTCGAACTCCGCGCAAGAAACAAGTTGTGCGCAGCACTGCGAAAGGACAGCCAAAAGCTGCGGCTCCTCCTTATCCTGAACCATCATCAAGTGCCTTTCAACGCCTCAATATTCCGGTTGGAAATACTCAACCTGGCACCTCTGTTCTCTATGATGATTTGGACTTAGAAGAGGATGCGGATGAAGTTACCAAGTCTGCGCAGGCCGATAATGCTGCGCAGCAAGCTCCTGTTAATCCTCCTGAAGGTGAAAAGGAAGGAGATGTGCGCACAACTGATACAGATAGCAGCAGCACGCACTCATCTACGCATAGGTCTCCTGCTGCTGATCCTATTCATCTCTCTCCCAAACAACCTTCTCCAACGCACTCTCCTCCCAAAGTTTCTCCTCCTCCAGCTCAAGCTATTCCTTCCGTCCCTACAGTATCTACTTCCTCTCTATCTTCCTCCGCTGATCTACGCCAAATTCTCCAGCTCTCAATACTATTCAAGTCAACCAGGTTGCTGCGCAGTCCCAAATGACTCAGCTCATTACTGCGCAGACAGCTATCCAAGAGCAACTTGATGCGCAGCGTTTAGAGATTGCTGCCATTAAAGGGGAGAATGTATCAAAGGCTAGTACCTCTGCAGGCCCCTCTGCACAGCGCGTCCCTGATGCATTAGACCAAATGGTCCTAGACTCATTGAAGTCAATAGCTGGGATGCTTGAGAACGTCTGCACCTATACTGCTATCAATGATGGGTTTATAGGACTGCTTAAGCGTTTGCGCAAGAGCCTGGCCGATGGGCTGCATGAAGGGTTTGCAGGGATGGAAGCGATGATGTTGGAGAGATTGGAACAAGGTGGCCCCGCGCATGCCAATACGCTTAATATGGAAAGTGTCAGGGAGTGCATAACTCAAGCGATGACTGATTTCGCTGATGGGTTCAACGCTAGGATGGATCAAGCCATGTTCGATATTCAAGCCAGCGTGAACACTCAGCGCCTCCACACTGACCAAAGACTCGAAGCAACGCAGGCCACCGTCATCAACACTATTGAAGCTGCTGAGCAGTCATATTTCAACCAGATGACGGGACATCAAATACAGCACAGAGCCAACTTCCAAGAGCTGCGAGAAGATAACAAAGATATGCGCAGAGGAATGGCTACCCATGTCGGTGAGGCTGTGGCGTTCAGAGAAAGATTTCAAGAACTGAAGATTGAACTTATGAATAAATTCAACAGTCCGCAGAATGAGCTGCGCGAAGCCTTACACCGGATCAACATAGACTAGGTTCTATGTAATTTTTGTTTTTGCGCAAAGTATTTCTTTTTGTGCGCATTTTGTTTTTCTTATTCAAACTTGTAATCTGCAACTCTTTTCACTTCAAGTTTTAATGAGAAAAATCGCATCATGTGGTTCCAAAACCTTGTTCAATTCAAACTCTTTGTTTGTGGAACAATGACTGCATTATTTCAACCCATGCGCATAATCTTAACTGTTCATATTTTTAACGCATAATGTTTAAACATTCAGTTTAAACGCATACTTAAAACTAAAACTCATATTATTTGTATGCGCTGAATGATATTTCTGTCTTTCCCTTTTCATAAGCTAATCTTTTAGATAGACTAGAAATCTATGACATTGGCTAGTGTGTGCATTGACTTGAGGCATGATTTACCAATCACATCTTTATGGACATGTTATTATCGAGAACAATGAATTGCCTTTGTTATAGTAGGTAATGGCATCAATCATTTAGGGGGAGATTGTTGGGTATGCTTACTTCTTAACCCTCCTGCTTGTTAGAATTGATTGATACCATCACCTATTAATAATTTATGGACTTTAGGACCCTATGTAAGAAGTTTTATAACTTCAATTCTTAGCTTAGTCCATTTTATAGTATAGGCTTAGAATATATGGCTCGGAGCGAATTGGAATGAAGATCTAAGCAAGACTGTGTGCAGGACTACTCTGCGCAGTACACCACTGCGCAGGTCTCCCCTGCGCAGCATTCTATCTTGCTCAGCTTTCGATACATTCAGATCACCTAACTTGGAAAACGCTTTGAAGATGTACGCTTTTATGAGTGCTAAGGTGTGCAGAAACGACAAAACAAGCACACTTAGCAGATCCAACGGTGGAGACGCGCTCAAGAGAAATATTTCAAATGAAGACAGCTGTCAACCTTCTAGAAGAAGCTTTTGAATTTAGTCTTCATGCTTAGTCTCCAACGGCTCTATATACCTGCGCACCAATCATATTTTGCCAGGTCATCAGCTTTGATCAGAGCCCCAACGGCTATAAAGGACACCTGCGCACCAATCATATCGTGCCAGCTCATCGTCCTTGCTCAGAGCTCCAACGGCTAGTTTTAAGCTCTCTGCTATAAATAGCCAGCTCATCTTCATTTCCAAGTTGCTAGAGTTTGTGCTTTCTAATATCCTTGAAGTTCTGAAGATTGCTGCTTACTATTCACAGATTCAAGATCAACCTTCAAACCTTCATACCTTCAAACTCCTGCCCAGATCCTAAGCCTTAAATCACCAGAATTCTTCGTGCTCTTCATCTCATAGATTCATAGAGCCCAGAATTTCTGAACACACACACACCTCTTGAAGCTTTGATTATTTCGATCATACTTCTTAAGATACACCGGTTTAGTCTAGGATTTGTTCTTCATAGATTATAGATCTTTGAGATAGTTTGTGTTTCATTGTTGTATCTTGTAACTCTCTCATATAATAAGATCTCCATTAGAAAATCCAAGACTAACCATCTTGGTAGAGGACGCAGATCTTTCATTGATTGAACCTCTCCAAATAGCTTGTTCTTTATTCTCGCTATTTACTTCCTGCTTAATCATTTCTGAATTACTGCTTTGTTTGATCTTTTCAGATTGCTACTATTGCTGCTGTGTTTGTTATTACTTATTGTCTTAGAACATTTTATCCAACTCTTTAAGCCAAAACTTAGCGCGCGCGTTTTTATCCTTGCGAAGCTTTTTCCTGCGCAGGTGCTGCTTAAACTTCCGCTGTGCATTTCACACTCTCAATGCGCGCTATACTTAGCTTATTTGAGAACTGTGCGCATAAGCCATTGATTTGCAAAAGGGTTTGAAAAGAATTTTAAAACGCTATTCACCCCCCCCCCTCTAGCATTTTTCATACCCTTGTTGCCCCTTTGGGACCAACAGTAGTTCTGTAGCAGGGACTGATAAGGAGAATGGGACAACAGTTAATGACCTAACTCCACAGGCTAAGAGTACAGACAACACTAGTAGCTCCACAGGAAACACAGCTCCAGTACAGAAAACAACAAACCCTTACGCCAAGCCAACAGGGGATAAGTGTTTTCGTTGTGGCAGACAGGGTAACAGATCCAACGTTTGCCCCACCCGGCGAACGACTGCGATCCTAGAAGCAGAAGACGAGGAGGAAGAAGGCGTCCCTAATGAGTACGAAGGGATCGAATTTGCTGAAGAGGAGTCTGAGGAGCGAGTCGGATTTGTTCTTCAACAGATGCTGCTATCTCCCAAGGATGAGGGGCAGAGGAAGAATCTGTTCCGAGCACACTGTTCTGTTAAGAACAAGGTATGTAATTTAATTATTGATAATGGTTGTACTGAAAATCTGGTGTCGCAGAAATTGGTGGACTTTTTAAGGTTGAAAACTGAACTTCATGAGAAACCATTTAGTTTGGGATAGGTGAATAAGGGTTCAGAACTCAGGGTGTCACGGACTTGCAAGGTCCCTATATCTATTGGTAAACACTATAAGGAGGAGGTTGTTTGTGACGTTCTGGATATGGATATATGTCATATATTGCTTGGTCGCCCTTGGCAATATGATCATGACAGTACTTATCGGGGCAAGGATAATGTTCTGATGTTTAAATGGGCAAAGCATAACATTGCGATAGCTTCTGTTCTGAGTTTTGAGAAAGGGGTTGCAAACGATGAACCGGTCATGATGCTCATACAGAATGAGAAAATTCTTGCCGCACATCTACAGAAGGACGGACAGATTGAGGATACTAACCGGATTTTGGGGAATGTGATCAGCAGAGTTTGTGGAGACGAGCCGAAACAGTGGAAATTAGCTTGACCACAAGGGAAATTTGCTTACAACGGTGCAAGCTCGGGGAATATGTATGACTATCACACGAATGGGATTCTTTATCTTGGTGAGAACTCGGGGTCAAGTTCTTTAGAAGTGGAGGAGAATGATGTAGGAGCAGATCCGACCGGAGCAGCTAGAGCACGGCCGCGCAAGGGAAGCAGCTCGACCGTGCAGAAAAATGGAGCAGGGGATGGGGTGTTCGACAAAGATGGCACAACCGTGCTAGAATATATGCACGACCGTGCAGATATTCGACTGGCAGGGTGACCTTTGCGACAGAGTTGGCACGGCTGCGCCAAACAAAGGGCACGACCGTGCCCGGCGGCAACTCAGTAATTTTAGTTTACGTCTTTTCGTTTTTTCGGCAGAACAGCTAGGGTGTTTTGGTATTTTTGGGTTTATTGATACTAGGGTTTTGATATTTTGTTAGGAAGTATAAATACTATTTTAGTTCATTGTGTTAGAGTTAGCTTTTGATTAATTGAATTTTATTCAAAGAGATTTTCTCTTTTATCTGGTGGATTCCGGGTTTTCTTGGTGGATTCCAAGTTTATTGTGTTTAAGGATTCATCGCTTGTGAATTCTTGTGATTAGTGCGCTAATCACGAATATCTATCGCTTCCGTGCTGCCTCACGCAGTAACCAATAATTAATAATGACAAGTACATGGTTGGGTAATGATCACTATGACATCTTTAAATAAAACATGCAAACTAAAAACAAGGACATGAATCACTCCGGTTATGACACACTATAATTAGCGCAGAATATCATGAAGGATAAAACATCTTGTAAAAGTGCAGCACTTCCTATAGCATAATCCCGAACCGTGACGAATCTATCTGGGATTTCAGTTAGTGAGAACATGGCTTGTGAGAGAAAATATATTTTCTTCAAAAGACTTGGTCAAAGTAAGGTTAATTTTGCCAAAATACTATTTTGGGTGGGACGGATGGAGTATATATAAAAATATTTTTTTATTAATAAATGTCCAGAGTTATTACAACTTGAGATGAGTTGAAAATGCACAGTTATTCACACGGTGCAATGGACTAACTGATCGGGGCTTTGATGTTTCCATTTTACTACGTTTTTCAAATAGCCCAATATGGTTCACATTCTGGGTTGGTTGAATTGAATGGGCTTAAAATGAAAAATCCAAGTTAAATGTGTCTTCCCCTTTCAATACTTTCTGTCTTTTCTTAAAGTATCACTTTTAGAAAAATACTGCCTCGGTCCCTAAATAAGTGTCCAAATTTCATTTTAAGGGACACTGCAAATCTCAACTTTGTTGTACAATTTGGTAGCAAATATTCATATATAATCTTGTAATCTCCTTTTCAAACATTTAGTTTTGCACGTATAAAAAAACCGGTGGAAAAAATTTCGAAAAAAAACATTTAGGGAGAAAGTTATGCTAAAAAACACTCATTTTGGGATAAAGATTTCTTGAAAATGGACACTTTAGGGGGGACAGGGGGAGTAGGATTTAGCCTTCACTCAATTAAGCTACTTAATTATAGTTAAATGGCACTTTCTAAGGCATGGTATTAGCTTAATGTTACTTCCAATGAAAGTCATTTTAGTGAATAATGACATTTATATCTACGTCAATAAAAGTCATAAAAGTCATTTTAGTGAATATTTTCAAAAAAAAAAAAAAACGAAACGAGAGAAAGGAAAATCTCACAAAATGATGACCAAGTTAAAAAAAATATAGAGGATAATGGATCAAGAACAGTTAAAATGCGAGCAAACCGAGCATCTTAGCCATCCATTTTGAATTTGGGGCTACTTCGATTTGTATAGTAACATGAATTATATTTATCACTATGAGATTGCATGGTAATAACACAAATAATATCTTAATTAGACCAATGGTGAAATAACCTCGAATTCGTTCATTTGAGTTGTTCAATCAATGTTTAATGGTGAATATGTTGGTCTTGTTGAAATCAAATGTGGAAACGAATCTTCCACTTTCACACACCCACACCAACAAAGTAACAAACATCATCAATCATTCACCATATGAAAATGATGAATTTGCACTTGTGAAAATTATTAGAATTGAGTCCTCATTTCCTTAAAATGCCTGTTAACGGGCGAAGTTAATCAATCTATATAGTTTATCAATTTTATTCTTCATGTTGATGTGGGATACATAGAGACTTCAACACACCCTCTCACGTGTAGGACGGTACATCGGCTCTACATGTGGACCATTAATACGCCGGCATGATTATCACTTCAAACCCAATACGGTCACCCAACACGGGTTAACACAAACTCAACACGGGCTAATTCAAACCAACATCAACTTGAGCCGGCTCTGATACCATATTAGAATTGAGTTCACATCCCCTTAAAATGTGATAAAGTCTGAGGTTCTATCCCAAAAACAATTGGCAATGGAAGGAATGACCATAGATCTTTATATAGTCAGACATTAGCTAGTTAATTTCTGATATGTGATAATTGCTCCAACAATAGATAGGAATAAAGGATGGTAGACGAAATCAATTAATACATGGAGAGAGATAATAAAACATGAATGACTCAAATATTATTGATACTAGAGGTACATATTTATAAGGTTACAAATAGTATTCTAGAGTTTTAACCTAACTTAATTCACAAGATATGAATCTCCTAATTGATACACACAATCTTTAATATTGTTTAAGTAAATACTCATTCCGTCCCACCTCACTTGAGACTTATTTTCATTTTGTTCCGTCCCACTTCACTTGGACTCCCCAAAATGATAATATTTTTATAATTTTATATTCAATCTACCCCACCCACTCATTTCCTCACTCTCTTTATTTTCCACCACACAATTCATTCAACCAACCTACTATTAGGCTCACTCATTCTCTCTGTTCATTTTCTACCACAAATTTTCCTAATTTTATTTTTTTTCCTTAGTTATTGTGTCTATTTCTTAGATCTGAAATGAGGTGGGACGGAAGGAGTATATACAAATATACTATTGGAATTCCTAATACACTAATGAATGTAGATGAATTTAGAATTTGAACCAAATTTCAAAATGTTTTACATATTAAAATCAATTATCCATGAGCATTAAAAAGGAGATTAGTACTCCCTCCGGTCCAAAATAACTGTTACTTTTGGACCAAAATTTTGGTCTAAAATAATTGTCACTTTTGAGCTAAATGTTCATTTTACCCTTGCATTGAAACTTGTTCTCTTTTATTAATTGTCTTAGTGTGTGAGACATTAATGTAAGAAAGTTGCACATTTAATAAGGGTAAAGTTGAAACTTTTGTTATTAAGTCATGATAATAATTGTGCAAATACCAAAAGTGACAGTTATTTTGGACAAGAGGGAGTAACATTTAAATAATTGTTGGAAGAGTTCCAAATTGAGGATAACGGAGGATGGGTAGATATGCATAAAATTAACTGTCAGAGATGAGTCACGGGATGAACCACAAAGCAACATGTATTGAAAGAAGAGCGAGAGTGGGATAAGATAAGCAAAAACACATCTCAAGAACAGCCTGGGCCGTCTTTGTCTTTTTATCTATAATAAGCAAGGGGAATGGGTCCCACTCCACTTTGATTGGTGCAGTACTTTGCTAGTGATGTATGTACGGTGGTTGACACCTCACCTCCATAACAACCCCCGTACTTGTTTCTCATGTGCGCTCTCTCACCACGCACATGATTTGATTCTCTCCTACGCAGATGCTATGCAATAGCTGCTTTATGTTCTGCTGTTCTGTAACTAACGAACCAAATACTCCCTCCGTCCTATACTCATTGCTAATAAACGAGAGCGCTTTCGACAATTCCGCAATTTGAAAATGACCATAGAAGACATTGGAATCCCGTTTGATTTTGCGCCATAAAGGAGCTCGGGGATTCAACCCCAATATTCCATCCCGGACTAAATGGGAGTGTACGGGGATTAAGAAAATATGTTCGAAAAGTAAGTATTGTGAGTGGATAGGAGAAAGAAAATAAGTTAGTGGATGGTTGTTGTGAGTAGATTGGAGAGAGAAAAATGAACATTTTGGATGAGTAGCAATAAGTATGAGACCCAAATGAAAATAAGTAGCGATAAGTATGGGACTGAGAGAATACAAAATACTGTATTTGAAAAGTATTGTAAGTAGGAAAATAGTTGTAACTATAATTATTTAAGAATGAGATCCACATTTTAGTGAAATGAAATTCACACATGAGACACCCAAAAATATGTACTAAGTTGTTTCTGAGGCGAAAGTGTAATTTTATTTTACAGCTTCTTGATGGTAGGCTGAAATTCAAATGGAAAATGTTACAGACAATTTATACTCTCTCTCTCTCTCTCTCTCCTCAAATGGTGTTTTTACTTGTCATTTTTCATTAATTGTCTCAAAAAGTTTTTTCACAGTTCCACAATTTCAGCTTAAAGGTGAATAAACATAGCATGACTCGTGTAGCAAGTGTTCATATCTTTAAAAGTGTTTGAATAGTTAAATGCGAAATCATTTTGACACGGAGGGAAGATCCAAGATTTATTTAGAACTAGTATTTTTACCCGTGCCACTGGCACGATGACAATGTGAAAAGGAAGAAAGAATCTTATTTAATTTTGTCCTCTCACGTAAAACCCCCAACCTCAATTCAATTTCCTCTTTTTCATAACCCAAAATCACAATAATTAAGTTTTTTTTTTTTTTCTATTTCCATCATTTTTTTGTATCCGTCCATTTTCCCTTTTTAATAATCTTTTGTACCAATCTGAATCACTGAAAGTTTCTCTTTTTAAAGTGGAGAGGTTAACTAATGTGGGGAGTGTGATAATGGATTACTTTAAATTAATTTTAGGCCGTTAAATCATTTTCTGAGATTCAATCTTAGCCGCTCTTTGTGTAGCGGTTATTCTTGCTTTGTATTGTAATATAGATAGAGTATCAAGTCAAAGTTCTATACAATAATTGAGCAAAGAATTAGGTGAAATTAATAATATCTGATTTTTGCATATAATTAAAGAAACATGTAACATACAAATAAAATTTAGGGAGTAGCTATTGCCACTACACAATTTGATTATCCACTACATGTATTAATGCACTTTGAACACAATTAATATATTGACACAATTGCCCTCAATCCACATTAACCATCATTCACCTTGTTTTATTGTTTTTTGTTGTAAATTTTCCTTTTGTTTTTTTTATAAATATATTTGGTTTTTCAATTAAGTATCTTAATTGTAAAAGTAAGTATTTTGTATCAGCTAATAAATGTAAGTTAAATTGTATAAAAAAATGAAAGTAAGTTAAATATAAATATTCATAGGTCCTTCAAATAAAATTAAAAAAATAATAAAAAAAACTATTTTTAATCATACTAAACTAGCTTGATGTTAAAATTTAAATTTTTAATGAATTCCAAAAAAAAAAAAAAAAACTTGAATTTTATCGAATGTAAGAAGATTAAACCTTACAAATAAATCTTAATGGATCGATGTAGTGTTTAAGTAAATGTTGTTATGTAAATGAATGTTTGTTAAAGGTAATTGTGTCATTAATTATTCAAGTGACAATAGCTCTTTTAAAAAGAAATCAAATTTACATTTCAATAAAAAATTAAAGATGGGATACATTTTGTGTTGTGATGGTTAATAAAAAGTGGATGAAAGTGTCTTACAACGACAACTAGCAATGCAGAGTTTTAAAGAAGAACTTTAGTTCTGATGTTATTAGCCTTCATTGTGGAGGCATCGAGTATGAATCTTGTTAAAGACACGTGCTAGCTTATTTATAGGTCATCTATGTAGTGTAAGGAAAACTTATCTATCATTAATCCATTTTCTTTTAGAAAAAAATAGCTAAGTAGAGTTGGTTACTGTAAATTTCACCCATTTTTAGTATTCTTTATTTTCCTTTATAGTAACATTACTCAAAAACTATAGAACATGTAACTTTCAAAATTGTTAAAAGTTATTCCCTCACACAATCAATTATTGGTAAAAGTTAAAGTGAGTTTTAAAAAAATGTTCAAGAAACTGCAGACTAAAAGGAGTATACCTTACACTATCATAAATTGATGTTTGTTTTCTAATTAAGTTCTTTTTCTATATATTCTGCCAATTTTTTTTTCTTTAACTATACTATTCTGCCAGGGGCAATGCTAGGGGCACAAAAGAAGTTTACAAAATGATGGATACAAGACGAGGTGGCGATATTTTATTGGTTGCATCGATTGTGGACCCGCCACACTCTAATTAAAAGTACCAATAAAATTTTGACACATCATTTTGTAAGCCAAGTTTTGTGAGATTTTTTTGTGACTTTATATTGAATAATACTAGGGGCACAAAAAAGTCACAAAATCTTGCTCACAAAATCCTAGGTGTAATGATTTTATTGGTGTTTTTAAGTAGAGTGTGGCGGGTCCATTATCGATGCAACCAATAAAATATGAACACCTCATTTTGTGAGCTTATTTTGTGCCCCTAACAATTGCTCCTTTATATTTACCCTTCTGCCAGTTGAAAATGACCGTTAGAGCAAGAAAATCGTGGGCGCAAATATGAGCTTAATTAAAGAGAAGTTGAGCAAAATTCTAGTTGGCAGATGGGAATTATAGACATGCGATAACATCGCTAGCTGAAATATTACTGCTTGGTCAACATCTATAGTCAAATAAGAATGCCAAGATATAGTACTACTTTTGTCCCAGAATAAATATTACATATGGTCAATTAAATTAAACTTTGATCAATTTTTAATGAAAATTATTTATCTTCATTGAAATTCAAAAATAGTTATTGTAAGTGCAGAACGTGGTGTTACCACAAATGCTGCCAACACTGTCCCAGTGTTACCCGACGGATAGTCTGGGATTATATTTGAATATTTGCTTCATAAATAATTGTTGTACTAATGTCTAATATTGTTGCAAGTTTAGTGTTTATTGTTGGTCCAAAATTCAGGTATACTATGGATAAGAAGCAAGAATATTTCAAGAAAGGTGAAAGAAGATTTTTATGAATAAAAGGGATTTTATTCATAAACACATGTGGGAATTTTAGCAAGAGGAAAACGTGGGATTGGACTCATTCAAAGGGCTGAGTTTGTTCAAGAAGAGTACAAGTTATTTACAGCCCAAAGGTACAAGAAAGACAAGCAAAGACTTGGGCATCAAGAAGTTTGTTCCTACAATTTAGGACATGTGGAGAATCTCATTCCTAAGGCTCGGCCACTCCTCTCCACCACTCCTCCACGTTTTTTAACAACAACCCAGCCATATTTGTGTATTCCCCAAGTATTTCAAGCCTATATAAAGCAAGGAGGATGAAGATTGAAAGCAAGCAACTACACAACACATCCTTGCACAAGAAAAGTCTATACACTCCTTTGTTCCGATAAATCCCGTCTTCCCAAACCTATTTCCATTCTTATAATATTTGATTGTAAGTTTGTCTCGGATAGGATAGGGTTTCGTGTAAAGACTTAGTCGTTCCATAGAGCTCATATTGTAATAGCTATAGGGAACTCTCGGCCTTGTACTTCATTTCATATTATTAATAAATGTCTCACCTTTTGAGGCATCCCTCAAGATATATAATTTATATATCTTGAGAAAAATAATTCTTATGTTTTGATTCCGCTGCAAACTCTTTTCAGAAACTGTTTTCTGCTCGTGTGTGTAAGTGTTGCCCAAAGTGTTATCGTTGCTCTGCCAACACTTTTGATAACACTTAGTAAAACCAAGGCCATTGACATTTTCAATTGGTATCAGAGCCTAGTTACTTGACATACTAAGTACTCGATCCAGTTGTCATTGTAACGCCCGTCCTAATTCTTGTTAAATTCTTGACTTGCTTGTTAAATTCTTGACTTGCTTGTTAAATTCTTAACTAGCATATTTATATGCTATTTTTATTTGAGTTAATTATTTAACTACTTTAGAAAGTTAAGGTGGTTAAATGTCAAAGTTGAAAGTTTAGGGGTCTTTTTGTCAAAGTTAGAACTTGAGGGGCCTAGTTGCAATTCTTGGAAACTTGCAAGTATATCTTGTTTGTCTGGGATCATTATCCCCAAACAAACATTTCGTACACTCCTTCTGTTCTAAAGCTAAGGTTAGAATTCTTCCTATTCTCGACTCCTCGAGTTTAATTAATCCTCTGTTCGTGATTCCGGTCCCGGATAAATATTCGTGGCGTTGAATAGAGCGTTTTCGACCGATCAGAAATTAATTTGGGTGATGAGACGGAATTTACACCGTTAATTCTTAGGTTTCTACGAGCTTAAAATAATAATTTTCATGTATTTAGTTAGATTTTATGTAATTTTGGGCAATTATGTATTTTTGGGGTTTAATTGTAATTTGGGGGTTATTTTAGTATTTTAATATTTTTACCCAAATTAGATATTTTTTTATTCAAAAGAAACTCCAAAATAGAATTTAAATGTAAATGCCCAAGATTAATGGAGAAAGATAGATGGACTGAAGAATTTCACCCAGTCCTTGTGCCACAAGTGCTCAATTCTTGTGCCACAAGGGCTGGCCAAAAGAAAGGTGGGAAGAAGGAACAAGGCCAAGGCACAAGCAAGACCAACTCCAGCGAAATCCATGTAGCGGCCCAAACCAGATCAGTCCAGCAAGCCGGCCCAGATCTGGTGGCCCAACACGCAAGGAAGGGGAAGAAGCGCACATAGCAGGCGCGCTTTCGGCGAATCTGGCTTGGAGAAAACGCAGGTTCCAGGCGCGTTTTCGGCGGTTTCTAGCGCGTGGGACGAGGAGCCTGGCGCGTGAACGGCGTTGACTGAGCGTGGATCGCGCGTGTGGGCGCGTGAGATCGTGAAACATGGCAGATTTTCATCTATTTTTCATGATTTTTTATTTTATTTTATTTCTTTTAATTCCTTATTAATTTAGGACTTTGTTTTAGGTATAAAAACTAGTTTTCTTTATTGTTTTCAGATCCTACAACTTTTACACAATAATTTTAGGTTTTTATTTTTTTCCATGGAGAACTAAAAACTCAACTTTGGGTTTGAATCTTGAACAATCTTTATATCAATTTAAGGTAATTTTCTTTTCACAATTTGATTTCTATTCATAATTTTACTTGTTCTTAATTCTAGATCCGTTGCTAGGGTTTATAAACCTGATCAATTTATTTATCTTTGTGATTGGATCTTTGCTAGAATTCTCTTTTCTGTGCCAGAATTAGGGTTTTCACCGTAGCAATTTCATGATTTATGCATGTGCCATGGTAAATTGTGATTAGGGTAAAATTAAGCAATTATCTATATGAAATAATTGTAGAAAGTGTTCTTGATTTATGTTTCTTAAATCGTTCATCAATTAATTTTGCGATCTAGACTGTGCCAGTTAGATTAATTCATTAATTAGGGTTTCTAGTGAGTGTGCCACTGCTAGTAACTAATCTGAAAGAAGAAACAGAGATTGAAATAAATCTCGGATTAAGTGAATAGAGTTAAAAGTGAATTGATGTACCGATGATAATTGATTAAAAAGGTGGGAACGAAAACAAATCTGAAGTATTCTTTAATTATTGTTTTTGCTCATATTTAGTTGAATTTATGTTCTTAGGATTTAATAATTATAATTTTCCCCCAATCTGGTCAAGTGACTGTTCGTAAATAAATAACCGTTCTTCGTGGATCGACGCTGGACTTGCCCTAGCTACATTTTTAGAACATAGTCCAGGTTTAATTTGTAGGTGTGCGATTTAGCCTATCATTGGGTCAACTTGATTTCGGACTAGGTAAGTTATTAGCTCCCCCTTACTTGTAATAACATGCATATATGTTATTCCCGATACTTGTTCTTGTTAAAATTGTGTTTTGAGCAATTTTTGTAATACTTGTAATTTGGGACAAAGGGAGTATACGTATACTGGAAATACACCTTGGGTTGAATGAAAATATGTTAATTGAACATGTTGAGTCCCTGAGTATTGTTAAAAGGATAGTGAAAATTATACCCCTACTCGTGAGACGGTAAAATATTAACTTGATTTAAATATTATTAGAAAAATTGTACCATTATTTGTGGTACGGGGAAATGAATGGAAGTATCCCTAAATGGGTATATTAGTATATTATAAAATTGTACTTATACTTTTGGGACGGTGAATTATTTAAATGGAATAAAAGAGAATTATTCTATTACTTGTGGGACAGTGATAAAGTAATGAATTATCTTTATAAAAGTGTTCTGAACATGTTAAAATGCACTCTTGAATGTTAGAAAGTGTTAGTAGAAGTTACTCCTACTTTTGGGACGGAGAAGTTTAGGCCTGGAAAGAAATTGGTGTTTGCTGAAAAATTGGACCAGTCGCCCGCCCACTTAGGCACCAAGCGCCCGCCCATTTGACCAGAAGTTTTGGTTTTAAAAACGCTTGGATGAGCGGCCGCCCGGTCTACCTTAGGCGCCCGCCCGGTCCCCTGTTTCAACCAAAGTGTTTTAAATCTAAATTAAATTGAAAGCTTATCCCTCCTAAGGCATATAGCCTTAAGATAAGATGTCCTAGCAAGTGTTGTGACACCTTAGGGGTATCAGAAGTGAGTCTTGAACATGATTACTCATTAAATTAAAATGAGAACTTGAGTATAAAAGGAAAAACTCTTTTATATGTCTTGAAAGTGCTATGACCAAGCACTTATGTGTTATGCTTGTCTTGGAACTAATGTTTGTGCACCTTGAGGGCACCAAATTAGTGTCTTGAGCTCGAATATCCTATGTAGGGGATTATGAACTTGTAAGTATGAGTGGTATAACTCATTTACTTAATTTGAACTCGAAGTATTCTTGGTCTAAGTTTAGGGTACTACCCTAGATGGCCTAGATGAGTGTTGTAGAACACTCTAGTACAGAAAAATAGTCCCTTTATGAACAAATGAAATGTGGACTTGAATCATAATTAAATGATAACTTGAGTATAAGAGTAGTAACTCTCTTTTATATGTCTTGAAGTTAATGTTTGTGTACCTTAGGGGCACCAACTAATGTCTTGAGCTTGAATGTCCTAAGAAAAGGATTTGGAAAATAGTACGTGAAAGATGTATAATTCATCTTCCTAGCTTAAACTTGAAGTATAAGATAATTAACTCTTGTACATGTTTAATCATCCAAAGAAATGGATTGAGAACTTGGATATAAGATGATAAAATCTGGTATATGTATTGAATGTCTTGAATGTCTTGAATGTCCTGAATGTTTTGAATGTCTTGAATGTCTTAAGATGAGATAGTAACTTGAAGTATAAGACAATAAAATCTTGTACATGACTTGAACATCCAAATAATTGGATTAAGACTTGAATATAAGATTACAAAATCTTGTACGTGCCTTGACACCAATATATGTGTATGGTAATAAACTTGAAAGATCCTTGATGTGTATATGCAAATCTTGCATATAGTTACTTGATAGAATGTGGCTTCTTGATTACTTGATACATGGTATGAATAACCAAAAGAGTTGGGATATGGAACTAGATAGAGAATGATTAACTCTACTACATACTTGAATTTAATACGTGTGTATTGGAAGTGCTATGAATAAGCCCTAAAGTGCTAGTGATTGATTTTAATCGTGTATATACTCAATGAAGTATATAAAGAATAAAGAAGATATCTTGTCTTGAAATGTGTTCCTAAAGAAAATAAGGACTAGTGTAATATGAAGATAATTCATATAATCATGAATACTACGATTTAAGTTAATAAGAATAACTACAGAACACAATATGTGATGGAAAATGTATTCGATTATTAACGATACATATACGTGAGATATGACTGTGACTAGGTATGAATGTGACCTATTCTATTATGTATTTAGAGTCTAAGGTATTGGGCTCTATTTGATAGTAAGGGTATCGTGATAGACACTTTAATGTGTTAAACGTGATATGAATATGTACGTGCAAACTTGGCATGTGACAAAGTGATATAGAATGATATACCCTACTACTTGTTTGAGGTCTGTTATTAATAGACTCTAAGTTGGATTGACCGTGTTATATGGACACTCTACGTGCCATTGTTAGATTGAATTGTCTTCGCAATGATTGCGTACGTGTACTTGTATTCTCGTGAGCACATGATACATGATTAGATGGTGCATATTCTCGTGAGCACATGATACATGATTACATGGTGCATAAAGACTGGTCCACTAATATGGGACTTAGTTCTATTCTCGTAGTTCAAGTAAACATCTACTTGTGCATTCTTGTGTGAGTCTAGCTTGCTTAATTAGTTCAGAGGGGTGCATAGGTTCACGCTTATTGCGAGGGCTGGGGCATAAGTGATAATCGTGGGTCTATGCATTCGGTCTGTTTTTCCCTTACTACCGGCCATAGTAAGGGCTTAGCATCCTATATTGGAGCAATACGACTGATATAAGTGAATGCTAACTCGTGAACACCTCGTGAATCTTGTTCTTGTGAATGACACTGGTTACCGGGTCTTCTTATATACTGCATAGCAGTCTCTTGATCTTGATCGTGGTTGTCATCAGCTATACAAGCATCGACAACAATGGTATTCTTGGGAGAAATAAGGAAGGATTCAGGTAATGATACGTGATAGGCCTATGTGCTTCTTGGTGAGTTGGTCTAGCCTCTCACACTACTTGACTACTTGTTACCTGATCATATCTTGAGCTTGATTACTTGCTGAGTTGGCTTAGCCTCTCCTATACTTGTTACTTGATGGTACTTGATATTGTTGGTGTTGGTGCCCTAGGCACGTTTGTTAAACGTTGTATAAGTTATCATTTTATTCATAATAATAAAATGATAACTTATACAACGTTTAACAAACGTGCCTACGGCACCAACACCAACAATCTCTCACTTGCCCTAGGCCCAATTCCCTAGGTATCCAATACCCATGGACCCAACAGTGGTATCAGAGCACCGTTCATGTTGATTATTTCAATACTAAGATCATGTTGTGTGTATATAAATTGTTTATGTGCCTAGCATAATTTGAATATTGGGATTATGATGTTTATGTGGTCTATGCGTTTTATGTGATTTATTGTTTTATAAACTTTAATCGCACTGTTCAATCGCAATTAAAATTATGGTGGATTTAAAATTGTTTGGATTATCAATTTTTGATTGGATCAAAGCTTTGATATTCTAGGGATTCAAGAATAAATCGTTTATTCAAGGTTTTGATGATCATGGTGATTGGATCACCAAGAACACCAAATCTTAATTGAATCGGGAAAAACAATTTTGAGATAAATTTTGGAACTTTAAAAATTTAGATTTTTCGCAAGGGGTCCGACCGGACCCAAGCCTTGACCCGGCCGAACCTAGGGTTTGGCGCGGGGGTAGGGTTAGGATTTTGGGTGTGGATCTTGGGTTTAAATCTCCTATTTGTTTTAGTCTTGTGATTCTAAGATTAGTTCAAGGTTTGGATGGCTAATCTACGTTCATCGAGATTGTGTTTCCCAAACTTGATCGCAATCAAGGATTCAAAGATAAAACGAAATTAGAATTATGAAGAGTTCATAATTGCTAAAATTGAGAAACAAAGTTCTTGATTCAATGATTGGAGATCCATGTGGAATTGTGAATGTAATTGGCCTACGTTCATCGAGACCATCTATTGCTTAGTTTCGGCCACATGGACTACTTTCTTGGTTTCTTGAATTAGTGCGGAATTGTGGTTGCCAATGGCTTAGTTCGGCCGCACTTCTTGTTGTCTTGATTTGGAGATGATGACCAAAGTTCAAATAATCTCATCCTCATAATAATAGAGAAACTAATGACACATAAATATTATGCTTAAATTAATGGAGATTAATTTAGTGGCTAAACTTGATGCGTAACATGTTTATCTTGTGTGCTCATAAATGTGTTGTATGCTATATGGTGATGAACCTTCAAGAAATTTTTAAGTCCTTTTGCCACGCCATGATTAAAACACTTGTTAGTGCATGGGTGATTTTAATGTGGGTTCGCCCTAGCGAGGTGCATTAACTTTATCTATGTATGAGCAAGATGGATGATGTGGGCACGCCCTAGCGAGGCACATCAACCATGGGTTTAAAATGGTTAGACTTAATTGGGCGTCAAAACAGTTTTGGGCCTTAGGCAAAGATGAGATTAAACATGCTTTTGAAATTGGATCCCTAAGAATCATATTGGATATGATTGACAAGAAATTGTCTACCTAATTAATTTGATTTTGAGCAGTGCGCCATAGCGTACTTGAAATTAAATTAAAGTTGGATCTTAGCCCAATTTAAAAGAATCTCAGAAAAAGGATCTAAGAGTCATATTGGATATGATTGACAGGGTTGTCTACCTAATTAATTTGGTTTTGTGTAATCCGCCATAGCGGACTTAAAATCAAATTAAAGTTGGATCTTAGCCCATGTAAATTATATTATACATTGGATGTATAAGAAGGTTATATAATTTAGTGGGAGTATTTTTAGAAAATACATTATTTATCTCTTTAATGAGATTGGTACTTGTAAAATTTTGGAAATTTTGCATAAGTTGTAGATGACAACTAAAATCGTTGCGATTAATCCTTGTTAAGGATAAAGCTTCAAAAGAATGGTACAAACTTCATGGATTGGATCCTGAGCCTAAGAATTGCTCTAAGGCAAGAAGATGTGCTGTACATTCTTGATGGGCCTATTCCTAAAGAACCCAAAGCCGGAATAGACAATCACAAGAATCATGAGTATGATTCTAGGAATGTGAGTTGTCTCAAGCTCACGATTATGTTCTTAAAACTTCAACAAAGTTTGGAACTTTGGAAGCCTATTAGATAGGCGTGGAGTTGAGTTACATGTTTCAAAGAGAAATCTAGGCAAGAGAGGTATAAAACCATTATTGCATTCACTTCTTGCAAAAGGAGTAAAGGGCAATAAGTGGAACCTCACATGCTTAAGATAAAGGCTACGTAGAGCATCTTGAGAAACTTGTTTGTCCAATTGGATTGGATCAAGCCACGGATCTCATTCTTGATTCATTGTCCAAAAGTTGTAATCACTTTGTGATGAACTATAACATGCTTGGAATGAATAAGAATCTCTCCGAGTTGCATGATATGCTGAAAAAACTGTGGAGATGAAGATGGTGGAGAATGGATTCTCCAATGCTCATGGTTCATGATGGAAAAGGAGGCCAAATGCCAAAGGAAAGGTAAGACAGATTTGTCAAACCTAAAGGAAATAATTATGTTTAAAATAATAACTCTAATTGATGCAATTTGGTAAAATGGCAATTGGATTGACCATTTAGGATTGTAGTCAAAATTCTGAATGATCAATAAAAGAAATGGTAGTGGGACTACCGCTTGGAAATATTTATGTTATAAATTAATCTTTCTAAATTTAATTATTGGGTATTGGATATCGCAATAATTAGTAAATTGAAAGACTGCTTATAGTAACGGTTGATCTATGAGTGGTAATGATAGAAGAGTTGCAACATTATTCATAGAACACTTGTAAAGTGACTTTACTAATGAAGTAGGAAATATTATTTTGTTATAAGATAATGAAGGATATTCATTTCTTATTTGGAATAAGAAAGGTGCTTTATTTATTATGATTTACTTCATTGTGTTATCATATAAATAAATTTTATATCCTAAATCTTGAAGAACAATGTAATAAAATCTATAACATAAATAATTAAAATTCTTTATGCCTTATTGTTTTGATCAAATAAATGAGAAATGCATATCTAAAATTCCATGGGACGGAGTTTTAACTCATATGATTTGGAATCACATGATTTATGCAAATATCATTTACTTGGACCAAAACATCTTTTACTATGAATAGTAAAAGGCTAATATCTTACCTGACCTAATACATGTCAATGTATATGGTGCATTAAGTAGCAATGCTAAAAGAGAATTTTGGTTATACTTGGTAAAACTATTCAAAGATTCTGACTCGATCGTGATGATGAATAATTGAACCGAGATTTTGATAGTTATCATTAAGGTTGTGAAATAGTTTCACAATAAACTCCACTAAGAACACCATTTGGAATGATGTGTCTACATGGAGGTATTGAACCTTATTGGATATGGTTCATAAGATGATAAAATCAAAATTGATCTTCCATTATTTGTTTTGGGGTTATGTGTTATAAACTGCTAAAACTACACTAATTTGAGTTCCATCAAAAGAGGTTAAAAGGTGAAAGAAAACTCGGTTTGTCTTTCATAAAGATTTAAGATGGTGAGACCCTTTTGGAAAGGAGCCGTCTGGGACACACTCACACTTAAATCTAATAAATATATTTTCATGTGATATCCTAAGGAAACTTGAGGATAATAATTTTACTCATAAGAAACAAATGGTTTGTTGACTATGATGATAATTTTCTAGATAAGTGGTTTATCTCTAAAAGAATCAGTGGGAGTAAAATGTATCTCGAATGGTTCGAGACCTAGAAAATATATTTTAACCTGAGATGGAAGTTGAACAAGTTTTCACAAGGGGTTGTGAAAATCCGTTCAAGATATACAAGTACTTGCACACATGATAAAATACAATCTATTAGAAGAAATATTGGATATTTCGAGATAGAAAGTATTGAGGTAAAGTTCATTTAGAATGAAGTATTTACCACCTATCAAAGATGCAATATCAACTCCACAATTAGATTAATGGCTTGGAGTCATAAAATCTAAAAGGCAATTCATGTATAATAATCAAGTTTGGAACTTGATCATTCTAACCTAAGGTGTAAAAACCAAAGGAGATGAATGACTTTTCTTGGAGAAAAATGTTACATGGGTAACAAGAAACTTATTAGAATTTTCATAGTCACATGTTCATATTTGGAATATGAAATTTGACAAAATGATGTCAAAACAAGCGTTCCTCAACGGGAACTCACTTAAGGATGTATTGGATACAACCTAAAGGTTTTAATAGTCAAGAGAATTCTAAAAGGTATGAAAGTTGCGAAGATTCATTGGATGGATTGAAGCAAGCTTTTGGGAGTTGGAATCTCTGTTTTGATAAGTCATAGAGCTTGGCTTGATCAAGAACGAAGATGAATCTTGTATATACAAGAAGATTAGTGGGAGCATGGTGCTATTCCTTATCTAATATGTGGATGACATATTGCTCATTGAAAATGACATTCCTACACTTTAATCTGTAAAGATTTGGTTAAGAAAGTGTTTCGCAATGAAGAATATGGATGAAGCCGCATAAGTCATTGGCATTAAGATCTATAGAGATAGATCAAGGAAGCTAAATGGTTTAAATCCAATGTACATACATTGACAAAGTCATAAGAAGATTCCGCAAGGAAAAATTCTAAGAGAGGACATTTGTCAATGTTACATGGATTTCCTCTAAGCAAGACTCAATGTCCTAAAGACAAAAGATGAGCATGAGAAAATGAATGAGATGTCATTTGCTTCGGCAATTGGATCCATGATGCCATGATAAGTACTAAGCCGGATATATCTAATGCTTGCAGCATAACGAGTAGATATCAATCCGACACCGGTGAGATTCACTGGATGGCTATGAGAGCGATTCTTAAAGTACTTTAGAAGAACTAAAGATTCGTTTATGATCTATGAAGGTATGGAAAATGATCTCGGATGCATGCTTCCAAACCAACAAAGATGATAATAGATCGCAATCAATTTTTTGTGCATATGTCAAATAGTGGAACTGTAAGTTGGAATGGTTCCAAGAAGAGTACAGTCACTAATTATGCGACAAAATCTAAGTATATAGCCGCATTGGATACTGCAAAGGAAGCTGTTTGGATTAAGAAGTTCATAAATGAACTTGAGATGGTTCCTAGTATTGCTAAAACCAATAGACCTTGTTAGTAATAATAGTGGTGCTATTGATCAAGCAAAGGAACCAAGAGCACATCCTAAATCCAAACACATACTTAGGCGTTTTCTTATCGTTCGAGAAATCGTTGATAAGGGAGACGTAAATATATACAAAGTACCAACTAATGATAACGTTACAGACACACTAAACAATGGGACTTCCACAAGCTAAGACATGATGGTCATGTTGGGTCCATGGGTATTGGATACCTAGGGAATTGGGCCTAGGGCAAGTGGGAGATTGTTGGTGTTGGTGCCCTAGGCACGTTTGTTAAACGTTGTATAAGTTATCATTTTATTCATAATAATAAAGAGATAATAAGATTATTATTATGGCTCGTGTTTGCTTATAATAATCTCCGTCCCTAGAGCTTGTTAAGCACTAGTATAAAGGCAAAATGATCATGGGATGATCATGTTAGATTTATGGGTACTTGTTTGGAACAAGGTACTGGACATGACCCGCGGTATGAGATTTATGTCATGGTCGATCTCATATATAAATCTCGTATTAGTTATGCCATTTGAATCCTTAGACATGAAGTTATTATTGTCTTCCACTTGATGAACATTATGTTTGACATATTCAAACGCTGCTTTAACACGGTAGTTATAAAGGGTATGATTGGCGTGATTGGATTCACGTAGGGAAGAATAATAAGCTAAATGGACTTGTCCCTCTTCGGAGAGATGTCAAGCTTGGGCCCCTCGAAGGAATGATGTTGGTGAAATGTTTGGCCAAACTCAAATGGATTGATTGGATCAATGTCATTTGGATTATCAACATATTCGGGATAGAGAAAAGTATTGAACAAAACAAGTTGACTTGTTGACCATGACTTGTGTTCAAAGACATCGTGGACAAAGGGATTATGACATGTTCTAAAAGGAATGCGAACTTGTATCTAGTTACACTATTTGGGTAGGTATGACGGTTTGCTAGAACCTAATCATATCTTATGGGTTCATGTTTGGGCTCATTGCCAACTTAGTGTAATCCTAGAGGGCCACACACGAATAGAACGACTCGTAAAGGACTAAATGGGAATTATGGAAATATATCAGTGTTTGGCTCTGGCACGGTCGTGCGCCTCAAAATGGCACGGTCGTGCCATAAATCCAAACCTAGGCAAACCTGTCGACATGATTGGCACGACCGTGCCAAATTACCAAGCACGACCGTGCCGAAAATGGGCGGCTGGGGAATTCGCGCGGACTAGATGGCACGACCGTGCCAGATTGTAGGTCACGACCGTGCCAGTCAAGTCGGCCAGAATTCCTTGTTGCCTAATTTAGTGACGGGATTTAGGTTTCCTAAGTCCTTAAGGGTTAAGGATTAGGACCTATTTATGGATCCTTTTTACAGCCATTAGATATGTTGTTGTGAGTGCCTCCATAAGGTTTTGAGAGGTTATTTTCTTGTTCTAAGATCCCAAAAGTGAAGAACAAGAATATTCATAATTCCATATAGTTCTTACAATTGTGAAAGCGTGTTTCATAATTTGGTCTAGCAACCAAGATCAAGTATTCTTGATATTCGTTCGTGGTGTGGATACCGCTAGAGGGTGAAACTCATCATCTTCATAGTTCGTGATTTTGCTTTGTTCGTGATCAAGATTTCAAGCCTCCATCGAATTCAAGGTTGCAAAATCAAAGGCATCAAGGGTTAGTATTCTAGTATTCATTATGTTGTATTTGACTTAATTATATGAATGGATCTATGGGCTTTGGGTTTCATAAATTTTAAATGCTTAATTCCGCTGCGCATGTTACTACGAAACCCAACAGATATATGATTTCTTGAGTATCTACTTGAATTGCATGATAACATGTCATGTAGTTGCATGTTAATAGCTTACTGAGATTTATCTCACCCTTTATTTGTTTCCCCCCCCCCAGGAAAGCAGGGGATAGTACACAGTGAGGCTCGACATAGCTGGGAACGTACTTCGCAGGATGTTCTTGTTTGAGACTAGTGTCCTTTTATACTTTGGTAAGGACGATGTTGTATGAGTTGTTAAACTCAGGGCTTGTTTGGGGTAGACTTGTGTAGTACTTGTTGTCTCTAGACATCTCTTGATGCCAGATTATGTGCTAGGCATGTCTTCCGCTGTATGTAACCATGTTTGGTTTTAATTTTCTTGGTCTAGAACTCGTTGTGAGCTATCTTAGCTCCTTACTCTTGAGTATATATAGCATGTCAGTTTGTTTCTAACAGGTATTGTTCCTGTTTCCCGTTAGTTTCTTGTTCCTCGTTAGTCACGCGCATCCAGGTTCGAGGTTCTATTAGGGGATCCCGGGACCTGGGGGCGTGTCAGTCATGGCCTTAAATCTTGCTAATCCATATCTTGAGAAACTTTCTATTCTTCTTGGCTCGAATCATACTTCCTAAGGAATAGTGAGGAAAGAGAGCTAGAAAACATTAAAGAACGTGATCAATCATCCATGTTGACCATGGCTTTGGAGCACTCAAAGTCAGATTCAGAAAGTGTTGCCAATGGTGTTACCAAGAGTGCAATAACACCAAGCCCAACACTCAGCAGGTATAATCCTTCTAGATTTTCTGATGATTTCTGCTTTCATGGTTCAATTAATGTTGATGCAGGAAGTTCAGATGAGGAGGATTTAAGCAAGAATGAGCTTATTGATGGGTAAAGATCTCTACAAGGCGTTGTTCAAAGAATGGAAGAAAGAGAATAAGATGGTAGCGATCTTAACAAAGGAAAATCATGAGCTAAAAGACTCTTTGACTCGGTTGGCGGTGCAATTCACAAAGTTGGATGTTGAACTTGTCAAAGTCAAGTCCAAGTTGAAGCTAGCCGAGACCACCTTCAAAAAGTTCAACACAGCGTTCTCAAAATTGGATGAAATACTCGACTTGAGTAAGTCACTCAAAGCAGGTATTGGGTTTCAAGACTCTCTTGATAAAATCACTTCTACCTTATCGAATGAAAATAATGAAACATGTTTTGTAAAAGAACATGAAAAAGTAAAAAGTAGTTCATCAAGTGATATTTCTGATCAACCGTGTGTGTGTGAATATTGTCACACAACTGGACAAAGTAAATTTGATTGTTTTACTCTCAAAAAGAAAAAAATCAGTTCACATGTGTTATATCAAGTGTTTCCCAACACTCAAGACAACATTGGTGATCAGAAAATCAAAAAGACTAAAAAGAAATTTTGTTTTCTAAAATCCAATCATAAATGCAATGTTGTATTTGCTTCTTTGAGGACTAACGTTTCAGGTTCATGGTACTTTGATAGTGGTTGCTCACATCATATGACGGGAACAAAAGTGTTCTTGAAAGACTATGAATCTATCCAAGGTGAAACGGTGACATACGGAGGTGGAGGAAAGAGCAATATAATAAGGGACACTTGATGTTTCCGGATTCCCTGCCTTAAAGGATGTCTTGCACGTTGATGGATTGGTTGCTAATTTAATTAGCGTTGACCAATTGTGCTATGACAACTTGGAGGTAAAATTTAATAAAAATACTTGTGAAGTTTTTGATAACACTAACACTTGTGTAATGTCAGGAACTAGATCAAGTGACAATTGCTATCTTGTTGAAGATAAACAAGTATGCAATTTAGTCAATATGGATGACACAATTTTGTGACATCAAAAATTGGGACATGCCCCTTATGGAAACTTGAAGAAAATTTTCCAGTTTGAGGCTGTCAAAGGAGTCCCCAATCTGAATCTGAAGAAAAAAATTGTGTGTGGGGACTGCCTTAAAAGTAAGGAGACTCGTGTTACCCGCGGTGTTACCTAACACCAGAAGCAACACTTCGGGACAACACATTGTTTTCAGCTTTTGCACATGGACGTGATAGGTCCAATTGAGGTAGAAAGCCTGGGAGGTAAGAGGTATATTTTTGTTATAGTTGATGATTTCTCTAGGTTTTCTTGGGTATATTCCCTAAGAGAAAAATCTGAAACTTTAGATAAATTTAAACTCTTGCATTTCAAAATCAAAAACATGTTTTGCTCACCTATTTTATGTATATGATCCAATCATAGAAAAGAATTTGCAAATGTTTCCTTTTATACTTTTTGTAAGAAAAATGGGATACACCATGATTTTTTGATCTCTAAACCACATGGTGTGGCTGAAAAGAAAAATAGAACATTGCTTGATATGGCCTGTGTTATGTTATTCTCAAAAAGAATTTCAAAAAGATTTTCGGCTGAAGCTTTGAGCACGGCTTGTCACATTTCTAATAGAGTCTTTCTAAGACCTGGTTTAACAATGACACCCTATGAGATTTTGAATGGGAAGAAACCACATGTACATTACTTCCATGTGTTTGGGTGTGTATGTTATATATTAAAAGACTGGGATCACTTAGCTAAATTTTACTCTAAGAATGATAAAGCCATTTTTCTTGGATATTCACATGACAATCTTGCATATCGAGTGTATAATTTGAGAATGGGAACTATTCAAGAATCTGTAAACATTGTTTTTGATGATTTGTCAAGTGTTGCAGATGAACCAGGTGTTTATCCTCGTTTGATACTGCTGGAACAACCTCAAAGTGAATTTGACATTTATGTTGGACCAATTGTTAACATAAGTGTTGGACCAGATGTCGGCCCCAGTGTTACCTCACCTGAGGCAACACTAGAGATAACACCAGAAGTCAGACCAGTTGCAGAAAATGAAAATAATAAGGACTCCATTAGAGTTGATGATCCCGTCAGAAGAGATCCCCCTTTGAGAATTCAAAAGAATCATCCTATATACCAAGTGATAGGGATATTAGACGAATGGATACAAACTAGACATAAAGAACCGGTTAATTATCGAGACATGGTGAGATATGCTAAGGTAAACCATTCATGTTTTCTTTCTAAGCTTGAATCTGAAAATACTTTGAAAGATGAATATTTGATTCAAGTTTTTAACCATAAGAGATTTTCTAACTTGAAGAAGTATCTTGTTCCATTTCTTCTTTAAACCCATTGGATCATCTTTGTTATCGTACAATATTTTAAATTTTGAAAAAAAAAATGTTTTCAGTTTTTGTTTAAAGCCTTTTTAATGGCGGCACATGCTGACCTTTTTGTTTCGGTAGGTTTATACTTGGTTAACATGTTTGTCAAATCCCCTTTGTACTCAAAAGTGACAAAGTCACTGATTTTTGTGATAAAATTAAAAGGCAAAAGGCAAAAAGCACTTCTAGTATTTCCTGAGCAACTCGGGGCCCGGCGTTCGCTGCGACGATGCACTCTTACCAAAGGGAGGTACTATCTAGTGATTTCGTACTAAGTATTAGGAACATGGAGTTCGCTACTACATTGTATCCTACTTGAAAGGTACAAATCACTAAAGTATTTTTACACTTTATAAGGACTCGGAGCACGGAGCTCGTTACTACGATGCTATCTTGTAGATATTGAAGTGTAAATTATGCTTATTTTAAAGTGCTTGAAGATGAAAAACAAGCTTATTTTATCTAACTTGTTAGATTTATTTTACCTTAAACACTTATATTTAAAGGCTTGCTATGCCTCTAGTGTTTGAATTTGGGAAGCTTGTTTTTTCCCCAATTGCTTATTTAAAAGAAGCCTAACAATTTGCCTCAAGTATTTATAATGAGGATTATTTTGCCTTAAGTTCCTTAAAGTGAAAAGTTTTATCAAGGAGATATTTGACTTATACGTTTTCTAAAGTGTTACCATTATTGCCGATAACACATTAGTATGTGCCACATTATTTTTTATTTATTTATTTTTCGAAATTAATAATTAATTTTGGGAAGTCCGAAAGTCCCTTAATTTTGTGGAGTTTATTGATTTCCAAAAGATCTTTATTAAATCATTTTTATTTTTGTGGTGAATCTAATAATTAGGTAACTATATCCCTATTATTTTGGAGTCTTAATTCTATTTGAATTTCAAAATGTGTGGGATCCATGTACCTATGACCGATTTACTCCATAGATTATTTTTTTTTTCTCTCTTTCTTTTATTTTTTATTATTATTTAAAAAAAAAAGCTATTTTATTTGGGGATTTTGGCCGGTTATTTTGTGATGAATGTGGGAGATGGGTTTGAGTAGTTCTTTTCTAGCTAGGAAGTAAGGGGAGTTGAGTGTTTTTAGGGAAGAGGGAGAGTCTAATCAAATCAAGTTTTTATCTCTTCCTTATCCAATCCCTTCATAAATATCTCCTACTTTCCTCTATGTCTCTTTACCGTCTCTCTCTCACTCGCATTCTTCTCCAAATTTCTCCCCTTTCTTCTCTTCGATCTATTCGAGTCCATCAATGGCTTCCCCATCCAAGAACACAAGTGAGCCCTTGGAAATTTCTCCTAGTGGTGTATCAAGGGTTACTTCGCCTATGGAGACATCACCGGCAGGAACTCCTGTGACATCACCTAGTCTCGCCATTGTTGTCTCCGGACCTCCACCTGTTCCGGTTGCACAGGCTCCTCCTACGTCGGCTCCTTCCCAACCTATAGTGACTACCATCAAGAAAAGGAAAAAGAAGAGAAAAGTCTCATCTTCTTCACGCCAACCGACTGCCCAAGCTCCATCAATGCAGACTTCAAGCCAGATACAGATTCATACAGACTTGTAGAAATTCTTTTCACATTATTCTTCACAAACAGGGGGAGATAATGCTGCCACAAGTGCTGTTCTGCTTGCTGCCACAAGTGTTGTTCTGCTAACACAAGTGCTGATCTAACTGCTAATGCACGTGTGCGGGCTAGTGATACTCAAACAGGTTTGGTAGTTGGTATGTTTCTATTCTTGGTAGCTTTTAAAAATAATTTTTATGTTAGTTGTTTTAAAACTATTAGTTGCACTTAACATTTGTTTTACATTTGTTTTTTGGTTGGTTTATTTGTGTGAGGTGTGTTAAATACTTCATGATTTTTGGATTTAATAACTTTGGTTTTGTTTGGATAATTAGTTTTTAATCATGATTAGTTCACTTGGTTTAAAACTATTTCAAAATCATTGTTTTTCGGTTGACTTGCCTCTTTGAGGGGGAGTTAATCTTTGTGCGAAGTATTTATGTATATTCTTTTTTGGGGATAACATTGTCTTGCAGGGTCACAGCATTATTTAGTTTATGAAGAAATATTCAATTAAGGGGGAGATTGTAAGTACAGAGCGTGGTGTTACCACAAGTGCTACCAACACTGTCCCAGTGTTACCCGTCGGATAGTCTGGGATTATATTTGAATATTTGCTTCATAAATAATTGCGGTACTAATGTCTAATATTGTTGCAAGTTTAGTGTTTATTGTTGGTCTAAAATTCAGGTATACTATGGATAAGAAGCAAGAATATTTCAACAAAGGTGAAAGAAGATTTTTATAAATAAAAGGGATTTTATTCATAAACACATGTGGGAATTTTAGCAAGAGGAAAACGTGGGATTGGACTCATTCAAAGGGCTGAGTTTGTTCAAGAAGTGTACAAGTTATTTACAGCCCAAAGGTACACGCCCAAAGGTACAAGAAAGAGAAGCAAAGACTTGGGCATCAAGAAGTTTGTTCCTACAATTTAGGACATGTGGAGAATCTCATCCCCAAGGCTCAGCCACTCCTCTCCACCACTCCTTCACGTTTTTGATCAACAACCCAGCCATATTTGTGTATTACCCAAGTATTTCAAGCCTATATAAAGCAAGGAGGATGAAGATTGAAAGCAAGCAACTACACAACACATCCTTGCACAAGAAAAGTCTATACACTCCTTGGTTCCGATAAACCCCGTCTTCCCAAACCTATTTCCATTCTTATAATCTTTGATTGTAAGTTTGTCTTGGCTATGATAGGGTCTCGTGTATATACTTACTCGCTCCATAGAGCTCATATTGTAATAGCTATAGGGAACTCTCGGCCTTGTGCTTCATTTCATATTATTAGTAAAGGTCTCGCCTTTTGAGGCATCCCTCAAAATATATAATTTATATATCTTGAGAAAATAATTCTTGTGTTTGATTCCGCTGCAAACTCTTTTCAGAAACTGTTTTCTGCTCGTGTGTGTAAGTGTTGCCCAAAGTGTTATCGTTGCTCTGCCAACACCTTTGATAACACTTAGTAAAACCAAGGCCATTGACATTTTCAGTTATAAATAGTCTTTCTATTCTATTTTCAAAATAGTATGAAAATGCTCAGATTTTCATAATTTTTTGGTCAAAGTTCAACTTAGTTTGCCACGTGTAACATTTATTCTGTGACAGATGGAGTATTCAATTGAGAAAACAAATGATTTAAAAAAAAAAAAAAAAAAAACTGGAAAGCTCGACCTACAAACTTGTTTTGGCACAATGTGTTTTATCTTTTTAAAGCGTTCACAATGGTTTTTCAAACAATGGTGATTGTTTATTGGTTTGATTTTTTGAACTACCACTAATAAAAAAGCATACTACCTCCGTCCCAGTTTAAGGTTCTTAGTTTGTCCCAGTTTAAGGTTTTTAGTTTTTTATAGGCTTATTTGAAGGAACTTTGAGCAAATGATGAAAATTTAAAACTTGTTATTGGTACACTATTATAAATACTATCATTAACAACTTTTAAATCTTCATTACGATAATTGGATTAACCAATAATTATTGCTCAAAGTTGCTTCAGAGAAACATAAAAAAAAAAACTAAGAACCTTAAACTGTGACGGAGGGAGTATTATTAAGACATAACTAGTGGTACTCTCGTATGATACACGGGCTATCACTTCAACTCATTTGGAAAAAAAAAAAAAAAAGTCGGAAAAAAAAACATAATTGAGGAATACATCATAAAAGAGAATTGTTTTCACACATTAAGGAGAATGATTTTTACACATTGTGAAAAACTTCTTTGTAGACAACATTATCAGTAATAACATCAGACTGACTACAAATTTTGTCCTGACATATCAATATCTTAAGGCCAGCTTGATCCCTAACGTGAGATTAATATTGTGATAAATGATCAATACCATAAAACGACAAAAATTGCCTCCAAAAATCTTAAAATAAATTATTTATATGTTCTGCAACCCTAATGATTTAAACCCTAATTAAGCAACAAAAAAAAAAACGAAGAAGTCCAAAAATTGACAAAAAAAAATTAGAAGCCCGTTAGAGGCACTAAATAACATTTTTAGGCCTTTTAAACCTTGTCTTAAGGAGCTACGCCTTATGACTTTTATTCATATCGGTCCGACGTTTGATTTGATATGCGGTGCATTCCGTGGTTCATCCGGAGTCAAAAGGCACGACTGTTTCCGTGCACCCGCTCAAATACCATTTTTTGAAAACAACATTTTAGTGAGGTTTCCTTTTATAGTATATTTTCTTGTTTTTATATTACTATAGATATAGATGAGGTCATGAACTATTTGTCTTATTCACTACAATGGGAAATAACATTTCTACCCTCACTTGTGAAATAATTTACCGCTTTCTTGTTAGTTTATTACTGTAGATATATATATAGATATACGCTGCGTTTCGTGGTTCATCTGAAGTCAAAAGTTACGACCGTTTCGGGCACGCGCTCAAATATCATTTTGGAAAACAACATGTTAGTGAAGTTTCATTTTACAGTATACTTTCTTGTTTTTATATTACTATAGATATAGATATGTGTTGGGAATTTGGGGGCCGGGGGTCTCCCACTCACTTAGCGCACACTAGCAACCTTAATATGGAAAAAATCATTCACACATAGATAATATGAAAGAAATAACAGTAAGGTTTGATAACTTTTTTCGTCCACACATGAATACGTTTAGGGGTGTTGTCAAGCCGAGATATACACTGTAATAATATATGATGGAGTAGTCTCTTTCTTTCTAAACTTCAACTCAAACAAGACAAAGACAAAAAGAGCAAGTAGAGACGCTTTTTGATCTTTAGAATCGCATATCTACATTATATTATCAATAGTTTTTTTTAATCAACATATATTATCAATAGTTGTACGTACAATCAATTGGAGTATATAAAAAGGAGCAAGTTGCAATATTATTTTTAATTATATTAAAAAAAAATCAGGTAGTTGAACCAAATCACGTTGGTTGATCTGTCAAGCATAAGGATTCATTAAATGACAAAAATGGAAAATGTCCTCATTATATTTTGTTTCTGTTCTGATTGCGAATATGATGAGTCGCCTGCATTTTCAGTTCATACTAATACTACTAATTAAGTCCTTATAACTCATGGAAAGGGAATGCAACTTGTCTAGGCTCATTATTGAGTTAACAAGTAATCTCTACGTTTCAGAACGTTTGTTTCATTTGTGATCACTTATTGATGTAAGCGGCGGAAGCAAGAAACAAGATAAACACTATAGTTCAGTCGACTGTCTCGACAATATAAGAGAAACACTCTACAATAACCTGCCGATTTAAATAATACTAGAAAATCGACAAGAAAAAGTAACTAATCAATGTTTGGAGAATAACAACACTCAAAAATCAAAATTTTGTTAATATTCAACTAATTTTTAGAATTATAATGGTAACTTAATAGACATTTAATTTATCAAAATGAAATTTTGATATACTCATAATCATGAAAATACTACCTATCTAATATTAAATTTGAAAATTATAATAAAAATAAAAATAAAAATAATAAGCTTATGCCTACATTGATCTCCATCAACTGCTAAATCAATTTACTAAAAATAAAAAATTTAAACATGTATTTTATAATTAATTAATTGGTGCATTATTGGATCTCGATGGCCCAAGGAATACAAAACCAAAATATAGACCAAGTATAGAAGTTATTCTAAAAAACATGAAATTCACTCCAATTTCTTTAAACCTCAAGTATGGAGTACATTATACGTACATCCGTAATACACTTAACATAATACAATACTTATTTAAAAGTATAAGTAAAGTGTAAGATATTGTTGCTTTCAAGACAGAGACATTATACATTAAATATAAAAATAAAAAAAATAGGGCAATTATTATTTTATTACATTAACTTGACTTGTGGAACTGCATGATGCAGAGAATAAACCATTCATAGACATAATCACATAATATGCTTACCAGAACCGCAGAAGGGGAATCATTTACTAACATAAAAAAAAAATAAAAAAAATACTTCATTTCGGAGAGAGAGAGAATCGAGTGATAAGTTATGCTCCTACAATTTAAATACGAGCAACTTATTAGCTTAAGAAGAACAAGAAAGTGATATGCTATTAGATCTAGCAAATTGTGTCTTTATCTAGCGAATAGGTTGGGTTGTCTTAAGTAATCATCTCATTCATTTAAAATTCATTTAAAAGTTTAAGCTATTTGTTAGGAAGAGCACCCACAATATACTCTCTCCGTCCCAGCACAAGTGAGATTTCTTTCCCTTTTAGGTTATTCAACCAATACTACTATTTATTCCACTCATTCTCTCTCTTCATTTTCCACCACTCAATTTATCCAACTAACATTACTATTTACTCCACTCATTCTCTCTCTTCATTTCTACCACACATTTACTAGTTTGTCTTAATTAGTGTGCAAACTTCTCTAGTTCTACTTGTGCTGGGACGGAGGGAGTATATATTATACTCATAATACTCTCCCTCACATGCATGCACACACCATAATTTTTGTAAGATAAAAGTAAGCAGGAAAATTTGAACCTGATACATTGTCAAACCAAGAGCTATGATACCATGTTAAATAATCAACTCATTTAAAAGCTTAAGATCATAGAGAGAACACTCATAATATATATCATGCTTAGATATTAACAAGTTGTGATTATAAAATCAATCATTAATTTTACAGACTTAAATAAGTGTAAATATATATTTCATCCACCTCATAATAAATGCTAGTACTATTTTTATTATGGTTTGTTATAGAAAAATTATTGATTTTTCTTATAAAAATAATCTTAATTCATTAATATTAAAAATTAATAATTAAGTAATCCCTCCATCTCATACTTATTTCTACCAAATGATGGTGCACGGAGATTAAGAAAATACTCCCTCCGTCCCTCTTTAACTTAACAAATTTTGGGTTGAGCATATTATTTAAGGAAAAGGTGAAAAAGTTAATGTGTTGTGAGTGTAGATATTTGAGTGGGAGAGAGAAAGTAGGGTAGAGAATAATGACAAATTCTTAGGAACGGCGGGTGTACGCCGTGCGACGGGCGTGACCCGCGGGTCAACCCGCCCGACCCGACCCACCCGACCCATCCGCCCAGGTCCATTTAAAAAAAAAAAAAATCCAAAAAACTTTAAAATGTCATATCTTGTGATTTATAAGTCGAAAAAAAAAATTAAAAATACCGTTGTGTTCGTTTCGACGAGACGAATAAAACTACATAGTTCATGATATGGTTTGATTTTTTTTTTTAAATACATTTTTTACACACAAAACAAATTGATCTGCTGTCAGCTGAAAATGTAACACTCTATTCTGATAAAAGTAACACTTTCATCTTCAAAAAGTAACACTTTCTACTGTTAAAGTTAACATCAGTTTTTACAAAAAAAATAGGTTTGCATTTCAATTGTTACTTTCTCAATAAAAAATTGTTACATTTCATATATAATGTTACATTTAGGAATATAAACTCTTACAATTAAGAAGAAAAAAAATGTTACATTCATTTTTTATAAAATGTAACATTAGTTTTTAGTTGTCAATCCTATGTTAATTTTGGGAGAAAAAAAAAGTGTTACATTTGAAAAAATGAGTGTTACATTCTTTTTATAAAAAGTGTTACATTAATTTAGTTGTGAATCTTTATGTTATCTTTAATAATCTATTTCATCAAAATTGTGGTACATTTGTTTTGAAAAAAAAGTGTTACATTTGAAGAAAAAAAGTGTTACATTTCGGTATAAAAAGTGTTACTTTTGTTGGAGGAAAAAAAAGTTGGGGTGGCGAAAAAAAAAAAAAAAAAATCGGCGCCGAGCCGAGCCGTCGCACGCCGTACACCGGGTGTACGGGAGACGACCTCGAGAATAATAAAGTGAATAGTTGTTGTGACTTGTGAGTATGACAAGTGGGTCCCATTATTTTAAACGTATTAAAACATTTTCTTTTTAGGACTTTATAGGTTAAAGTGGGACAACCAAAATGGCAAATATTGTAGATTAAAGAAGGACGGAGGGAGTATGTTGGAAAAGCAAGTATTGTGAGTGGGTGAGATAAGAAATTAGTTAGTGGATATTTGTTGTGAATGGATAGGAGAGAGAAAAGTGAACATTTTTGGTAAGTAACAATAAGTATGAGAAGCCCAAAATGGTATGAGAGAGATTGAGTAAATTTGTACTCTTTATGTTTTTAAATGAATGTCCATGTTCAAGAAAATTTTGTCCCAAAATAATATTATTATTTTTTTTTGAAAAAAACAATGTCCCTAAATATGTTTTTACTATTTTTTTTCTACTAGTCGCTTTATACTAGCAAAACTAAATGTTTGAAAAAAGATTAATATATATATATATATATATATATATATATATATGTATGTATGTATGTATGTATATATATATATATATATATATATATATATATTCCACTAAATTGTATAAAAAAAACAATCAATTTCAAAATATCATTTAAAATAAATTTTTGGAGAGTAGCTATTGCCACTACACAATTTGATTATCCACTAAATGTATTAATGCATTTTGAACTTAATTAATATGTTTGACATAATTACCCTCAAATCCCCATTAACCATCATTCAACTTAGTTTAATCGTTTTTTGTTGTACATTTTCTTTTCGTTTTTATATATTTCTTGGTGTTTTAAATTAATTCTCTTAATTGTAAAAGTAAGTATTTTGTATCAGCTAATAAAAGTAGGTTATATTGAATAAAAATATTAAGTTAAATAAATTTTCTTGGATCCTTCAAGAAACGAAAAAAAAAATAGTTTTAATCAGACTAACTTAATGTTAAAATTTAAAATTTTAATGACTTCCAAAAAAAAACCAACGTGAATTTTTAATGTTTAAGAACGTAAATTACATCATCATGCATGTTGTATAACTTATTCATGTATTTCTTTAGATTATCTGATAACAAATAAAATAAATTTTCTAAATTCCCTTTTATTTTAAACCTATAATTACATTTAATATTTTCCATAAATGAATGTGTATATATTTTGATAACAAATAATTTGTATAAATATTTTTAAAATATTTTTTTTTACCAAATTTATATTACTTGCAAATGTAAAAGCTTAGAACCTGAATAAAAATATTTATGTATTTTAGTAAAAAAACTTATAAGAAGTACATTTTTTTTTCAAAACGCTCCTTAAATAAAAGTTAGATATTAATTTCCAAATAAGTAAAATTCAATTATTTCCTTCAATTAGTATGAAAAAATAATTAGTTTCTTATGGTACACACAGTAAATGTTAAAAAAAAATAGAATTATTTTTTTCCAAATAATATTTATAAAAATTTACATTTATATACATTTTTACAAGATATTTTTTATTATTTGATCAAAAGATTTATGAAAAGCCAAAAATATAAAATTTAATTTAATGAACTTTAATTAGTATGATTGAATATCTATTTGAAAACACCAAGAAAATTTAAATTAAGTTTAATTCTTTTAGTATGGTTAAAAATATTTATTTAAAATCTCAAAATTTAAAATAACTTATTTTATTATTATGAATAAAAAAACTTTGTTTGAAAAGCCCAATGAGAAAAAGAAAACTTAGAACAAAATTAAGTTAATGAAATAGTTAAAGGGAATGATTTGAAGGGAAATTGTGTCAAGACAATGATTAAATTCAAAATGAATTAAAGAATGTAGTGGATTATCGAATTATGTAGTGGAAATAGCTCATTCTTAAATAATTTTATACATTTATTTAAGATTAAAAGAGTTTTTAGCCATTTTGACATGCGTACTATTTGGGCGTAGTCAATGTGACATGCGTACTTCATAAACAGCAAATGTGTCCTGCGTACTTTAGTTTCGTTTTCAATTTGACCTATTTTTTTAACGCCAGTTAAAATTTAACAAAACAGTCAATGAAAGTTAACATACTACTTACTAGTTAGTTTGAAGTTAATTTTCCTTTTAAGGACTTCATTGATAATTCTATAAGTAAAAGGGTTATGAACAAAAAAAATTGAAACATTAATATTTAAAGCTTAAAATAAATATATATTTTTATAATTTTAATTATTTTTGAACGTGTCTTAAAAAACAAATATTTGGATTAAAAATATTTAATAAATGACCATTGTATCTAAAATAATCAAAACTGTTAATAAATGAAAATTTTAACCTTGTATATCATTTATTTTTCAAAAAATTCAAAAACTCGGATGTGTTGGCTTGATATGTTATGGGTGCTACTGTCGCCGCCATAGCTTGCCTATTTTTATTTTTTTTAACTGAGTTTTTGAATTTTTGGAAAAATAAACGATATATAAGGTTAAATTGTTCATTTATTAACAGTTTTGATTATTTTAGTTACGTTGGAAATTTATTAAATGTTTTTAATCCAGTTCAAAAATAATTAAAATTATAAAAATATATATTTATTTTAAGATTTAAATATTAATGTTTCAATTTTTTTGTTCACATCCCTTTTACTTATAGATTTTTCAATGAAGCCCTTAAAAGGAAAATCAATTTCAAACTAACTAGTACGTTAACTTTTATTGACTGTTTCGTTAAATTTTAACTGGCGTTAGAAAAATAGGTCAAATTGAAAACGAAACTAAAGTACGCAGGACATATTTGCTGTTTATGAAGTACGCATGTCACATTGACTACGCCCAAATAGTACGCATATCAAAATGGCTAAAAACTCAAGATTAAAAGGAGTATTAGTTAGATAAATTGACAAGTGAAATGTGAGATCACGAGATGAGATAAAGGGAGTATAAAACAAGTAAAATGAAAAGAATTCAGTAACACTCAACAGTAATTATGTATATATCCTGAAATAAATATTTATTCTTTGAATTAAAAAAGAAAAATATTTTTTTGCCAAAAAATAGGGTTAATCTCGCTTTACTACCCCAATGTTTACATGTTGTATCGGTTAGGGGCATATGATTTTATATTTCTCACTTTAGGGCCCAGACTATCGTTTTTGTATCAATTCAGAGCTCATGCAAGAGTTTTGTTAGATTTTAAACGGAAAGTTAACATGTGCCATCTAAAATCCATTTTCTCTGGGGTTTTTTGGTCTTTTCAAAATATTAGTATATTTAAGCTTTCAGACTCTCGACTTATGAAACATTGTTCCAAACAAAAAACTCATAAAGTAATTCGTTCTTATTTATTTATTTTAAAAAATATTTCCTCTACAATTTAATAGGCCCAAACAAACAATTCAGGAGTTAATGTGAAAGTTCTTTTGATTGTGAGTTTTTTTTTTTTTTTTTTTTTTTTTCTTTTCCTGGGTATGGCTATAACTTAAAAAGAAAGTAGCAACATCAAGCATAAACTAGTTATCACACATAAATTGGGAAAACAATTACAAAAAACAGTAATATTAATTTTTTTTCTTGAGAGAATTATTATAATTATAAAATCCCAATTCCCAAAATTTTGAAAGAAAAAAAATTAATTTAAGAATTACCCAAACATCAAAAGATTACTATCAGAACACAAACAGAGTGACTTAATAAAAACTCATGAGTTAATTGATCACTCTTGGTATTAAAATGAGTTATAATTTGAGCAACAACATCACCGAAACTCCCAAATCAAACCAAAGCTAATGAACCTGGGATTGATTTGGGTGCATTGTGTAACGCCCATCCTTAATCTCGTTAAATATTTGACTTATTTGTTAAATTCTTGACTTGCTTGTTAAATTCTTGAATAGCATAATTATATGCTATTTTATTTGAGTTAATTATTTAATTACTTTAGAAAATTAAGGTGGTTAAATGTTAAAGTTGAAAGTTTAGGGGCCTTTTTGTCAAAGTTAGAACTTGAGGGGCCTAGGTGTCATTGTTGGAAACTTGCAAGTATATCAAGTTGCTTTCTCCTCACATTCTCAAACTTTCTCATACGTTCTTTCTCTCTGTTTCATAATAGGGAGTTCAATTTTACCCTATTCTCGACTCCTCGTGATTAATTATCCCTCTGTTCGTGATTCTGGTCCCGGATAAATATTCGTGGCGTTGAATAGAGCATTCCAGGCCGATCAGAAATTAATTTGGGTCAACTTGATTTTTGACTAGGTAAGCTATTAGCTCCCCCTTACTTGTAATAACATGCATATATGTTATTCCCGCTACTTGTTTTTGTTAAAATTGTGTTTTGAGCAATTTTTGTGATACTTGTAAAATTGGAACGAAGGGAGTAATCGAATGAATTATAAGAACAAAAGCAACATGAAAGTATCCTGGGAAGTTAGAAAAATTATACTCCTATTCGTGAGACGGTAAAATAGTAACTCGATTTAAATATTATTAGAAAAATCGTACCATTATTTGTGGTACGGGGAAATGAATGGAAGTATCCCTAGATGAGTATATTAGTATAAAATAAAATTGTACTTATACTTTTGGGGACGGTGAAATATTGAAATGGAATAAAAGGAAATTGTCCAATTATTTATGGGACGGTAAAAGAAATGAATTGGGCTTGAAATAGGAGTTCTAAACTTGTTAGTATACTCCTGAGAATGTTAGGAGTGTTAGTTAAATGTTACTCCTACGTGTGGGACGGAGAATTAATGAAACTTGAATTCAGGGGAAAAGGGCCAAAATTTGTACCGCACGGTCGTGCGCCTTTATTTGGCCCGGTCGTGCCAAATATCACCTTTAGGCAAATTTCCTCGACAGTGTTAGCACGGTCGTGCGACTTTTATGGGCACGGTCGTGCCGAAAATGAGTTTTGTGTGAAAATCCCTCGGCAGTGTTAGCACGGTCGTGCCATTTTTGCACACGCGGTCGTGCAAAAAATGCCCTCCAGACTGATTGTCTCGCCAGATTTAGCACGGTCGTGCCATTTTTGGCTGCACGGTCGTGCCAATGTGATTAGCACGGTCGCGTTCCTTGGTGTGCACGGTCGTGCCACCTGGAATCTGATTGTCCTCCTTGAATTGTTTCCTTCATAACTTTCTATAGGAAAGTCGGAATCAAGATCCGAAAGAAGCTGAATAACCTAGACTTAGAGGGCTATTCAAAGAATAAATTAATGAGGTTTTAAAATGATTGTATAGAGCACCTAGATAGGTGTTTTAGGACATTGAACTTGGGTATAAGAGTATGAATGCTCTTATGTGTCTGGAAATCAACGTCTTGTGTACCTTAGGGGTATAAAACAATGTTTTGAACTTGAATATCCTAAGAATATGATTGAGAATTGGTAAGAGTAAAGTGTATAACTCTTATACATGATTGAATGTCCAAAGATTGGAATAAAACTTGAAGTATAAGACAATAAAATCTTGTACATGACTTGAACATCGAAAAAAAAAAGGGATTAAAACATGAATACAAGATTAATAAATCTTGTATATGCCTTGACACCAATATATGGGTAAGGTGTAAACTCGAAAGTGCTCAGAACAAACATTAACGTGAATAGGAAATACTCTTGACTTGTATGTGCAATCATCGCACATAGTTGCTTGATAACAATGTGACTTCTTGATTACTTGAAGCTTGTTTCCCGTTGAGCTAGTCCACGAATCTTGGATTAGTCTCCCCTCTCGTAGCTAAAGTTTGTGTACCTAAAGGACACCAACTAATGTCTTGAGCTTGAATATCCTAGGAATAGGATCGTGAACTTGATTGGGAGATGTATAGCTCATCTTCTTAATTAAAACGTGAATATAAGATAAATAAATCTTGTACTTGTCGTAAATAACCAAAGAGTTGGATTGATAACTTAAGTATAAGTTAATTAACTCTTGTACATGTCTAACCATCCAAGAAAATGGATTGAGAACTTGGATACAAGATGATAAAATCTTGTAAAAGTCTTGACTGTCTTGATTGTCTTGAAAGTCTTGAATGTCTTGAAACCATTACATGAGTATGGTAATAAACTTGAAAGATTCTTGATGTGTATATGCAAATCTTGCATGTAGCTACTTGATAGAATGTAGCTTCTTGATTATTTGATACATGACATGAATAACCAAAGAATTGGGTTATGAAACTAGTTAGAGAATGATTAACTCTACTGTATACCTGAACTTGATACATGTATATTGGAAGTGCTATGAATAAGCACTAAAGTACTAGTGATTGGTTTTAATCGTGTATATACTCAATGAAGTATATAAAGAATAAAGAATAATTACAGAACACAATATGTGTTAGAAAATGTATTCGATTATTAACGATACATATACGTGAAGTATGACCGTGTCTAGGTACAATGTGACCTATTCTACTACGGGTTTAGAGTCTAAGGTGTTGGGCTCTACTTGATAGTAAGGGTATAGTGATAGACACTTTAATGTGTTAAACGTGATATAAATATGTACGTGCAAACTTGGCATGTGACTAAATGATATACCCTACTACGTGATTGAGGTCTGTTATTAATAGACCCTAACTTGGATTGATCGTGTTATATGGACACTTACGTGCCATAGTTGAACTTGATTGGTATTCGCAATAATTGAGTACGTGTTCTTATATTCTCGTGAGCACATGATACATGACTACATGGTGCATATTCTCGTGAGCACATGATACATGATTACATGGTGCATAAAGACTGGTCCACTATTATGGGACTTAGTTCTATTCTCGTAGTTCAAGTAAACATCTACTTGTGCATTCTTGGTGAGTCCAGCTGGTTCTCCTTGCTTGTTCGAAAATATATAGGTTCACGCTTGTCGCGAGAGCTGGGGTTTAAGTGACAATCGGGTCCCTATGTATTTCCTCTTGACCCCTTACTACCGGCCATAGTAAGGGCATAGCTTCACTGGTTAGAGCAATAAGCCTGACCTAAGTGAATGCGATTGTCTTGTTCACCACGTGGATCTTGTTCTTGTGGATGACACTGGTTACCAGGTCTTCTTATATACTGCACAGCAGTTCTTGTTCTTGGTTGTCCTCAGCTAGAAAAGCATCGACAACAAATGGTATTCTTGGGAGAAATAAGGAAGGATTCAGGTACAATGCGTGATAGGCCTATGTGCATCTTGGTGAGATGGTCTATCCTCTCACACTACTTGACTACTTGTTACCTGATCATATCTTGAGCTTGATTACTTGTTGAGTTGGCTTAGCCTCTCCTATACTTGTTACTTGATGATACTTGATATATGATTACTTGAGTATCTACTTGTATTGCATGATAACATGACATATAGTTGCATGTTAATAGCTTACTGAGATTTATCTCACCCTTTATTTGTTAATTGTTTCCCCCCCCCCCAAGGAAAGCAGGGATAGTACGCAGTGAGGCTCGACTTAGCTGGGAACTTACTCAACAGGATATTCTTGTTCGAAGTTAGTGTCCTTTTATATTTTGGTAAGGACGATCTTGTATGAGTTAATTAAACTATGGGCTTGTATTGGGGTAGTATTTGTTGTCCCTAGACAGTTCTTGTTGCTAGGCATGTCTTCCGCTGTATGTAACCATTTTGGTTTAAATTTTCTTGGTCTAGGACTCGTGTGAGCTATCTTAGCTCCCTACTCTTGAGTATATATATCATGTCAATTTTGCTTTTAACAGGTATTGTTCCTGTTTCCCGTTAGTTTCTTGTTTCTTGTTAGTTACGCGCACCAGGTTCGAGGTTCTATTAGGGAATCCCGGGACTTGGGGCGTGTCACATTGCCAAACTATTTTGGTTCAACCATTATTCTTGTGAAAATATCAAATGCCCATGAGAAAATAGGTGTTAGGTTAGGATGTGATATTCCCACTTTCTATTCAAAATATAACGGAATGTTTGTTAGGCCTTAGATTGATGCGAAAATGAGAGTTCAGGCTCTAAAGTGAGAAAAATAAAACTATAGGCCCCAAAGTGATACAACATGTAAACCCTGGGGTAGTAAAGTGAGATTAACCCCAAAAAATAACATGAAAATTTCCATGCAATTTATCCTCATGTTTTTACAAAAGGTAAGAACGGGGCAAATAGCACATTACTGCCCCGAAGTTTCACATGAATTACAATGTGAGTCCCAACGTACCAATTTTGGCAATTTCAGTCATAAAGTTCACACTTTGTGGCAATATGGGGCAATATTGGATGTCTGTTAAAAAAATTAGATGAAAACTAACAAAGTGAATGGATATCTTAATGAGCTTCTTTGAAAATGGCACTAACCACCCCTACAATTCAACAATTTTTCGTTTATCACTGTTCCATCAATTAGATTTACAAAAACACACTAGCCCCAAGTAGAAAGAAAACAATTAAATTTACCACACCACTATCACTATTATGTTTGATCAATCATATTATCAACATCACCCTAACACCACAACCACCACCAAGACTATCTACAACCTAGATTTTAAATCTGGCACTTCCACATAAAAAATCCAATTTTCAACTCAAACCTAGATTTTAAATCAAACCAAGATGAAGGGATCTAAACTCAAACCCAGATTTCAACTTGAGGGATTCAACGACCGGGAACCTCTTCCATAGCTGCTTGCGATTGAGTGCATCAAGGTCGTACCACCGCCGGCAAGTGGGGGAGATGCACGATCACATGGTCGTGGATTTATTAGATGATGCACTCGAAAGACTAAATTAGACATACTGTCATGGCGCCAGAGTTACTAATCATCGTCTTGAGAACATCCGCAAAAATAGGGGAAAATGAACTGAATCGGAGAGGGAGAAACTGGGATCTGGAGTAAGAGGATAAAATGGAGATAGAGTTGAAAAAGGAAAAGGGGGTTGGGAGTTGAGAGGGAGAAATGAAAAGGATTGAAGAAGAGTTGATGGTTACGGATTCTGTGAGGGGACAAGAAAAAAAAAGACAGAGTCGGGGACGATGATAGGAAGTGGGAGCGTGGGAACCGGGAAGGATGGGGATGACTGGGATTATTTTTTAATTTATTTTTTCTTTGATATTGGATATTTTTTGTTACTATTTACTAACATAACTAAAGTTATGCAGACATTTATAGATGGTAATTAATGTGCTAATTACTTAATTATATTTATAAATAGTTTTTTTTGTATAGCTTTTTATTTCTTTTTGTATTATGTTAACATTTGAAAAAAATAAATTTATCATTTAAAAAAATAATAATTGCTTTACACTGAAAATTATTTTGATGAAATAAATAAAATATTATTTTAAACCTAACCCCTTTTATTATGTCAAAAAATAATCTAACCCTTTTTGTATGTTTTATAGATATAATTGACGGAATGGTGTCAAAAGAAAATTATTAAATTGAAGGGGTGGACAATTTTTATAGAGGCTTGTTAAGATAGCCATCCACTTTGTTAGATTTCATCCAATTTTTTTTTAATGCCAATCCAATATTGCTCTATATTGCCACAAAGTATGAACATAATAACTGAAATTGCCAAAATCGATACGTTGAGACTCACGTTACAAAACCTCTAAAACTTTGAGGCAGAACGTTACCATACTAGTACTAAACCTGTGCCAAATGGCACGGCAAGAGTATACTCCCTCCGTCCCATTAAAAGGTTCACCATTTTGGTGATGCACGCAAATTAAGAAAAGCTATTTGTGTAAGAAAGGTTGTGAGAGGGAAGAAGTTAGTGGGTATGACAAGTGAGGCCTACAATTTAAATGTGTGAGAGGGGAAAGTTAGTGGGTATGACAAGTGGAGCCTACATTTTAATTATGTGAGAGGGGAAAGTTAGTGGGTATGACAAGTGGGCCCCCATGTTTTTTCCATTTTAGAAAATGGTGAAGCTTCTAACGGGACAACCTTTTGGGTAATTGGTGAAGCTTTTAGTGGGACGGAGGGAGTAGACCAATGTGAAAATAGAAATAAATTAAACCTTAACCCAAATCTTCCCATTTTCTTCTCTTTTTCTCTAACTCCCAAACCAACCCACTAACCATTACCCTGTTTAACCTCCAACCCTTACACTATCTTATTTTTAATTTATTCAGCAAATGAAAATGGGAATTAATCAATAGCAGTAAGTTAAATTATTAACTTCACCCAATTCATTCTTTAATCAAAACCTTGCACACTACCACTTCATATAACTTATAAACTCATTTACTATTTCTTTTCGGCTGTCCTATTTCTCAAGTTTCAAGCACTTAAGAATCTTAATCACATGGAAGATGGAAAACAATTGAATACAACCCACGGAAGAAAATTAAATAAATAACTAATGTCTCAAATCTCAAATGAATATTCAAATTTACTATTGGTTATAAGTAAATTTAGATATTCATTCTACCAAGATTTTGACTAACAATACAATTGATCTTGAAAAAACAGAACATAAAATCAACCATCAAAATCCAAGGGCAACTTGGTTCATGCTGGAAAAAATGCAAGCAAAAAATCCACCAAAACATCACCAGGAACTCAACTTTTTTTTTTCCTGCTATGGAGAGCAAAAATCAAGTAAAAGTAAAAAAAAAAAAAAAAAAAAAAAAAAAAAAATCACATGAACCCATTATTTAACCCAAAAGTTCAATGAGCACACATGCATGACACTGCGCGTATTCCGAAAGTCATCAAAACTAAGCAAGCAAAATTACAACCACAACCCACAGCAATACCCACCAATTTGCTCGTCTTCAGTAAACTCCCCACCCCATACATCGACCACGCCATGCAATTGCCTACCCACCACTTCCGACGTGCCTTTCATTCTCCCCTTAGAATCGATGAAATTTTGTGTGGCTTTTTTAGTGCCAACAATGAGAAAACGTAGAATTGATTCACTTTAAGAGCTTCATCGTATCGCGGGGGAGAGAGTTTGAATGTTTTTGTGGTAAATTGATGATGGAGGGTTGTTTGATTTCTGGGTTGTGTTAGGAGGAAAAAAGAAAAAGAATGTGTCTTGCGGTTTTTGGAGGGGTGGGAGGTTAAAATCTGGTTAAAGAAAGGGCCGTTGGATCAAATTTCTGAGATTAAATCTCAACCACTATTTGTCTTTGTGTAGCGGTTATTTTCGCTTTGTATTGTAATATAGATTATTTTTGGCTGTACACACAAACGAGGATGGTGGTCCCACCCACCCACGTGTGGGATAGATCATCTAAGTTATTCAACGTCAATGCCAACAACAGCTCACATGGGTACCACTGGTCGCTGACCCTTCTCTTTGTCAGCAATGTTTTTGTGGTAAATTGATGATGGAGGGTTGTATTTATGAATATTTAAGCTTAAATTGTAGAAATAAGAAGATCATTTTGGAACAATAAAAAAATGGTAAATGAGAAGATTATTTTGAGACAATAAAAAATGGCAAATGAGAAGATTATTTTGGGACGGAGAGAGTAATAATAATAAAAATAATAGTCTCATTTTCTTTTCTTTTTTTATTGTTTTTTAGAAAAATGTTTTTAATGTATGAAAGCTTTAAAATTACTGAACGATTGAATTTTATAATTTAATTTATTTGAAAAATTAAGCGAAAAATTATCGTTTTAAGACTACCACAGAAGAAATAAGTGAAATAACCCACAAATCTCACGTCCAGTGCAACTTTTTAATTTATATTCCCTTAGTACCAAAAATAACTTTACTAATTTCTTTTCTGACTGTTCCATTGAGAAATTTTACTTTCCAAAAAATATTCAATTTTTATTTTTTATTCACTTTATCCCACTTATCATACTCACACTACTTAAATTCTTGATATCACTATTAAATCATCATACTCACAACCTCTTTCACACACATAATACTTTGGAATACTTCCCCCCTCCCACTTGAAAATAAGATTTTTGAGTTGGGCACTGAGATGAAGGAATAATGTTAGTAGAATACTAGAATATGTGGTGTGAGTATGAAAAATGAATTATGAGGGAGAAAGTAAGGTTAAGAATAATGAGTGAAAAATTATTGTGAGTGTGAATGCGACTATATGAGTCTTATTAAATAAAAGATTATCATTTTGGAGTTGTCTTATTTTGAATGAGACACCCAAAATGGTAATTTGTCTTGATTCGAGCGGGACAGAAAAAATATAAATACTCACTCCTAAATTTCCGTACTTTTTTTCAAATGGTGCAAGCTGTTTTAAAATGGTGAGAGTATATTTTAAATACTCCGGAAGAATTTGTTTTATAACATTATCATTTTGGAGTTGTCTTATTATGTACATATGTATGTATATATATAATGTACATTACCAACAAAAAGATCATTTTTCATATTAATGACAAACTACTCCCTCCTCTCAAAATAAACATTTAATTTCTTTTTAAAATTTGTTCTTAAAAAAAAAACAAATTAACAATGATTTTTGAGATGTAGGTATTACTCCTTCCGTCCTATTTTAAGAGTCAAAATATGGGTGAGTTCAAGAATTAAGGAAAAGGTGATGTGTTGTGAGTGTTGATAGGTTGGTATGAGAGAGAAAGTGGGGTAGAGAAGAGTTAGTGGAAAATTGTTGTGAGTATGACATGTATAACCCACTTTCCATTTTAAGATTTTGACTCTTCAAATGGGACGCTCTTTTAGGAAAATTTTGACTTTTAAAACGGGGCGGAGGGAGTATATTTTATCCATGTGCCCTCATATAATTACGTGAATAAAGAGGGGAATTTTTGTGGGAATATGATAACAATAAGATATCTTTTACAAATATTATTATACCGGTGGCAAACAAAATGGACAAAGACTCATGTGAGAACAAGGGGATCCGTCTCATGGGTGAGACGGGTCGGATCCTTGCCCATGACCCGGTCCATGAACAAGTTCCAAGGCCCATGGGGCATAACCCGCCACGTGGCACCCTTTCATAGGTTTTTTTTTTTTTTTTTTTTGCTGCTGCTGCTCCAGGACCCATGGGTGACCCTGCCACGTGGCAGTCTCTCATAGGCCCGATTTTTATTTTTATTTTTTTTAAAAAAAAATTTATATTTTCGTTTTTGGTTTTTTCGGTTTTTGAAAAGTAATAGTTACTTTAACTAAAAGTAACAAACGTGTTACTTATATGTAATAGTTTGTATACAGAAAAGTAATACATATATACAGAAAAGTAACAGTGTTTTTTTCTATGTTTTTTTCGTTTGCCAAAAGTAATACTTATTTACAACTAAAATCTAACGAACGTGTTACTTATATGTAATAGTGTTTATACATAATTTGTAATACATATGTATAGAAAAGTAATATTATATCTATATGTTTTCATAAGTTACAATGAGGTTCAATTTATCATGATACATGTAAAAGTATTACATTATCTATAGAAAATATGTTACAATTTTCATCTATCAAAGTGTTACATTTACTTGTATAAACAATTACATTCATATACATAAGTTATTATTTTTCAAATGTTACTTTTTCCTAAAAAATAAAATCAAAATACACAATATTTTACATTTTTGCAAAAGCACTATTATATTTCAGTATAAATTATAATTACATTTAGATATTGTTTGGGTTACATGTAATTATTGTTAGTATTACATTTGAAAAAATGGGTAAAAACGAGCTTATGTTTTTTTAAAACAGGTATTACGTTTACTTATGAACAATGTTACTTTATATGTATACAGTCATTACTTTAAGAGATGGTAACTATTACTTTTGGTAAACCACTGAAAAGCTGAAAAAAAGATATAAAAAATGGAAAGAAAAAAAAAAAAACTGCCACGTGGCGGGTCATGCCCATGGGTCAGGATCCGACCCGTCTCACCCATGAGACGGATCCCCTTGTTCTCATGGGATACCACCTCAACAAAATGAGACTAATTTATTCCTCATTCTAACATAAAATGAATGTATATTTAAAGTAAAAAACCTACAATGGATGATTTTCTTTTAATGAAATCACATAGAGCTCCTTGTTAATAATTTAATTTCACTATGGAACTAATAATGTTATGGGCATATTGCAAATTGATATCTTGAGTTTTAAACGATGGTTCAATTGGTTCCCGAATCTACTTTTGACTTTTTGGTTACTTGGATTTAATATTTTGTTGCAATGTGGCGTAAAAACTATCAAGTCGTGATTTTTGTAACGAAAAACATATCATGTGCCACACATGACATTTAATGGCCAAAACTATAATTTTTCCAGTCCATTTAACGAAGACAAATGAAATTGACAAAGTAATTTCAAGATTATACCTGTTAGAGATACACAAGATCCAGACTCTTCTAATACGTGACTTGTCTTGCACTCCACGTCTTAGTCTTCTACTTATTTTAAGTATTTGTTTTCTATTCAATGACCAGATTTACTTTCCAAGATAATTACTTCTCTCATGTATAAATAGGATGTTCATCATATCAATAGAATCAATTCAGTTTCATAATATTTTCTATGTTACTTGTATATCATAATTCTATCATGGTATCAAGAGCATCAACGATCCATACCTAATTTTTTTTCGGCTCTCTCATCCCTTCCCATGGCCGAATTTTCCAACTAGCCAATTCTGATGAACCAACCAAACCTCTTATTATTGTATCTCTCTCCCACATACTCAAACTAACCCCCACCAACTATATCGCCTGGAAAATCCAAGTAGAAGCCTCCCTTTTAGGTTATGCTCACTACCCCTACTTAGATGGCATCCTCCCTGCCCCACCAGAAACCATAACCACAACCGTCACCACTAACCCAACCACCGCAGATGAAACACCCAAAGCCGGCACCCACCAAGTCACCTCACCTAACCCGGCCTATAACACCTGGTTCCGCCAGGACAAACTCATCCTTAGTGCATTTGCTGGCTCCCTCACTGCACCTATCGTTCCCCTCATATCCCAGTGCTTCACCACCCATGCCGCCTGGAAAACCCTAGCCAAAACCTATGTCAGTCCTTCCAAAGGCCATCTCAAGCAGATTAAAGACCATCTTCGCAACATCACAAAAGGATCAAGATCCATTACCGATTATATGCATGATTTAAAGTTATGTGCCGATCAACTCGCCAACTTGGGTCGCCCCATTGATCCTGATGATCTCACTGACAAAGTGCTAGAACAAATCCAAGACCCCGACTACGACAGTGTAGTCAATTTCGTCCAAAGCCGTGACACACCCATCTCGTTTGACGAACTCCATGAAAAACTAATCACCAAAGAACTCTCTCTCAAACACTGATCCACCACCACACCCAACTTCCCGGCATCAGTCTCATATGCCGCCAAACCACCACCTCGCAACCCCCCTCCAAAACACCCCTCCTTTCCTTCCGTCCACCACCAACTACACTCCAAACCCTAACCCTCACCCGCCGAATCCTAATCGTTCCCGGTCACAATACAAGGGTAAATGTCAGTGGTGTCGCCTTGATGGTCACTTCTTAAATCAATGTGCAGCCTTCAAACAACTCTACCCTCAGGTAACCTTCCCTCAACCTCCACAAAACTTCCAGCCATACTCCCCAAATCCACGGCCTCCCCCTACCGTGGGCCGTCCACCTCTCAACCAACAGCCTATTCAGCCACTACACAATCCCCCAATCAACCAGGATGGCTCATGGACAGCGGCGCTACTCATCATGCAACCAATGATCTCCGAAATCTTTCTCTCCATGCACCGTATGATGGCACTGAAGAGCTTTTAATCGGTGATGGTTCCGGCCTTCAAATCTCCAATATTGGTTCGACTTCTATCCTTACCCCCACTGCTACATTAAATCTCTCTCATGTTCTTCATGTTCCCTCTATATCCCGTAATATTTTGTCCATTCATAAATTCTGTCTTGATAATAATGCCTCAATAACATTCTCTTCTGACTCTTTTCATGTAAAGGACAATCGCACGGACAAAACTATTTTCCAAGGCAAACCTAAATCTGGCGTTTATGAATGGCATCTGCACTCTCCCGCTGTCCATATCTCCACTTCTAACTACATCGTCAACTGGCATCATCGTCTTGGACATCCATCTTCTCAGATTCTTAGACATCTTAGTTCTAGTTTTAGGTTAAATATTCCTAGTCTTTCTTCTTTCAATTGGAATTTGTCGCGCCCCGACCCGTGGTCCTACTTGGCCCCACGTTCGGGACACGCACGGAAGACGTCATAAAACATTTTGAGAAAAAAAAATTCGAAATATACTTTCTATAAAAAGGTTCACACAACCAACTCGATACTAAGACATGACTTCAAGTCACCAAAACAACCTTTCACAAACAAGTACTAAGCCACTTGGCTACAACTACTAACTTTACTTACTTAATTACAAACACGAACATCTACTAAAAGAGATGATACAAACTAAGTCACGGGTACACTACCCAAAAGGTATTACATTTACATAATGTATCCTTTACTTACAAACTAAGTCACTCCTTTTGTTTCACAACCCAAAATTACCAATACTTGCAACACTTAACATCTACAACTTACACAAAGGCTAAAACTCAGCCTAAGAACAATACTAACACCAACAAGAACCAATTTCATACTACTCCCTTTGTCCCAAAATTACAAGTATAAATAAAACATACCAAAACATTGTTTTATCACATATAAAGCATATAAAGCATACTTATGACCATTTTAACATTTAAAGGGGGATTAGTAACTTACCTATTTTCCGGGAAAAATGTCAAGAAAAATAATATTGATCGGTAGATATGATCTAATCAACACCCTGAACATTTATATGTAATTAGATTTGAAAAAGGAGTAGTAAATAAAATAAAAGAAAATGAACAAGAACAATCTTCACCTTAATCAACAATGGAGGAATTCTCTGGAAATGGTTTGGGAAATTTGGTGAATATATGTGTGTGTGAACCGCATGGAGAGGGAGGGGAATTAAGAATGGTTTTGCAAATTTCAAATTTTCATTTAAGTCCCTCCACTTCCACCTTTAACACCTAAACCCATCCACTACACTTTCAATAGAGCCCTTATGGTTCCACTAACAACTTAACCCCCCATATTAACTTTACTACTAACAATTTAACTAACTCAAATAGTCAAATAAGATGTGCAACACATAAATTTAAATAAAAATTCTCAAAAATATAAAATAAATACTAAAATAAATAAAACGGATTTTGGGGTCGTTACACTCACTCCCCCTTAAAGAAAATTCGACCCGAATTTTAGGATTGCTTACCTCAACCCTCAAACAACCAAGGGTACTTCCTCTCGATCTCCTCCCGAAGCTCCCAAGTCGACTATTCCACGTTATGATTCCTCCACACAACTCGAACAAGGGGAATACTCTTAGTTCGCAACTCTTGAACCTTTGAATCAATAACTCGGACCGGATGCTCTTCGTAAGACATACTCGGTTCAATATCCTCGGGAATCTCGGACAAGACATGAGAAGGATCATACACATATTTCCTAAGCATCGAGACATGAAAAACATTATGGATCTTGTCAAGAGAATGAGGTAACGCAAGACGATACGCTCTATTGCCAACTCTACTCAAAATCTCGAATGGGCCAATGTACCTCGGTGCCAGCTTGCCTTTCTTCCCGTACCTTCGAATTCCCACTTTAGGTGAAACTTTCAGAAACACAAAGTCACCTTTTTCAAACTCGAGATCTCGCCTCCGGTGATCGGCATAACTTTTCTGTCTACTCTGAGCGGTATTCAAACGATCTCGGATAAGCTTAACCTCCTCAACTGACTTGTTTACCATATCAATACCCCAAATATTTGCTTCTCCCACTTCATCCCAACAAATTGGAGACCGATATTTCCTTCCATACAAAGCTTCATACGGGGCCATCCCAATACTTGACTGAAAACTGTTGTTATAGGCAAATTCCACGAGAGGTAAATGAAAATCCCAAGAATCTGAAAAATCAACTGAGCAAGCTCGCAACATATCCTCGAGAATCTGAATAGTCCTCTCTGACTGTCCATCTGTCTGGGGATGAAAAGCTGTACTAAACTTCAACTCTGAACCCAAAGCCTTCTGAAACGCTTGCCAAAACCGAGATGTAAATCTAGGGTCACGATCAGACACAATACTCACCGGGACACCATGCAATCTCACAATCTCATTCATATACAAGGTTGCAAGCCTCTCCATCGAGTAACAAATCTCAATAGGTAGAAAATGAGAAGACTTGGTCAATCTATCCACGACCACCCAAACTGTATCAAACCTTCTTCGAGTGCGAGGTAATCCCGTCATGAAATCCATAGTAACATGTTCCCACTTCCATTCCGGAATCTCTAACGGTTGAAGTAACCCCGCAGGCCTTTGATGTTCAGCTTTCACTTTTGACATGTCAAACATTTAGATACATAATCCGCTATTTCTCTCTTCATATTATTCCACCAAAGTGTTGCTTCAAATTCTGATACATTTTTGTGCTCCCGGGATGAATAGTATACCTCGACTTATGGCCCTCATCAAGAACTTGGCGTTAATCCCATCCACGCAAGGCACACATAACCGACCTCTAAAAGTTAACACTCCTTCGGGATTAAGAGAGAAATCCTCAAATTTGCCATCTTCGATTTTATCTACGATTTTCACCAACTCCGGATCATCCTTCTGAGCTTCTTTTATTTGTTGAATCAAAACTGGTAATACTTGAATACTCGCAAAAATAGCCCCATGCTTTGACTCACAAGGATCCCAATCTCGAGCATCCTCTAAACATCTTCCATTCACGCACCATCAATGAGGCCATAAAAGATTTCCGGCTAATGGCATCAGCTACCACATTTGCTTTACCGGGTGATAAGAGATAGTACAATCATAATCCTTCAATAGCTCCATCCATCTTCTTTGCCTGTTATTAAACTCTTTTTGGGAGAAAAGGTACTTCAAACTTTGGTGATCGGTAAAAAATCTCAAATTGGCTCCGTACAGATAGTGTTTCCACTTGTGCAGCGCAAAGACAATAGCCGCAAGCTCCATGTCATGGGTAGGATAATTTTGTTCACTCGGAGTCAAATTTCTTGAAGCATACGTAATCACCCTTCCGTTTTGCATTAAACACACCCCGAGGCCTTCTTTAGAAGCATCACTATAAATTACCAAATCATCATTTCCATTAGGAAGCGCAAGGATAGGAGCTATAGTCAACCTCTTCTTCAATTCTTCAAAGCAAGCTTGACACTTGTCATCCCACAGATACGGTACATTCTTTCGAGTCAACTGAGTCAATAGAGTAGCAATTTTAGAAAACCCCTCGATAAATCTTCTATAATACCCGGCTAGACCCAAGAAACTTCGAATCTCCGTAACTGATTCAGGCCTCTTCCAATTCACAATAGCTTCAATCTTGGAAGGATCTACTGATATTCCTCTATTAGAAACCACGTGCCAAGAAAAGACACTTCATCGAGCCAAAAAGCACACTTACTGAATTTCGCAAACAGTTGCTTCTCACGAAGAACAGATAAAACCATTCGCAAGTGCTGCTCGTGCTCCTCCTTAGACTTGGAATACACAAGAATATCATCAATAAACACAACCACGAAGGTGTCAAGATAAGGCTTGAAAACCCGATTCATCATATCCATGAAAACAGCCGGAGCATTAGTCAACCCGAAAGGCATAAACAGAAACTCGTAATGACCATACCTACTACGGAAAGCAGTCTTAGAAATATCCTCAGAACGGATCTTTAACTGATGGTACCCACTCCTCAAGTCAAGCTTTGAAAAGAGACTGACCCTTGGAGTTGATCAAACAAGTCATCAATGTGAGGTAGAGGATACTTATTCTTTACAGTTAACCTGATTCAGCTTCCTGTAGTCGATGCATAGTCTCAAAGACCCATCTTTCTCTTGACAAACAATACAGGAGCTCCCCACGGTGATACACTAGGACGGATGAATCCCCGATCAAGTACTCTTGCAATTTCACCTTCAATTCTTTAGTTCAGCTGGAGCCTTCTATAAGGTGCTTCAGATATAGGGGTAGTACCTGGAATCAAGTCAATACCAAACTCGATCTCTCTATCGGGAGGCATAGAATATTCAGAAGAAAACACATCAGGAAACTCTTTAACAACATTCACATCTTCTACTTTAGGAGACTTTTTAGTAGTATCCAAACACAAGCCAAATACCCCACACAACCACGGTGCAATAGCTTCCTAGCTTTCACATAAGAGATAATACGAATTCCCTTACCCAAGAAGTTGCCTCAAAAGTAAACACAGGCACACTAGGGATAGAAAACGTAACCACTTTCTTAAAACAATCAACAGAGGCAATGATTTTACTTAACCAATCCATACCCAAAATAACATCAAAGTCTTGCAATGGCAAAATAATACTAGATCCGCAAGTAAAACATGCTCACTAATATGCACATCACAATCACGCAACACCTTGTCAGCTATCAAACAATTTCCCATAGGAGTCGACACTTCTAGCACATAAGGCAAAGACTCAAAGGAAGAATGCAATCGAGATGCAAAAGACACAGAAACATATGAATGCGATGAGCCGGGTTCTATAAGTGCACGTGCCCTCAAACTGACATAGAAATTATACCTCCAATTACGGTGGAAGCATCCGAAGCTTGTTGTTGATTGATTGCAAACACACGACCTTGAACCTTTGGTTTTCCCGAGGCATCCCTTTTCTGACCCTGAGACGATCCAACACCACTCCCCCGTGGTTGACTCCCAATCTCGGGCAATTTCTTTGAAAATGCCAAGTTGCCCATAGTTCAAACACTTTCCTTGTTTCTTCCAACACCGTTCCTCACTGTGCCCTTCCCTCTGACAATAATTACATACTCTCTTGCTTTGACCCCTGAGAAATTACCTGATTTCTAACACTCGGTTGCCCTTGTGGTTGTCCTCTCTAAATGGGGCTGAAGTCCCTTGTCCTCCACGATTATCATTTCTTTGCGGTTGTGGTCTACCTTGCCTTCCAGCACTTGTTAATTCAACCTTCCTCTTGTGTTCTTCAATGTCGTGCTCCACTTGATAATCGATCAACTGCATCTTGAAATTATTGTAGCTTGTGGGACACCATTGAGTTCGGATCACTGTTTTTAACTTTCACAAAACCCTTGTTGCCTTCTCTCCTCTGTTGCAATTAATGGGTACAATACCTCGATAGCTCTGTGAACTTGCTGCATACTGAGCCACCGACATTGTATTCTGTTCCAAGCTAAGAAATTCCACTTCCTTCGATCTTGATCCACCTTGGAATAAAATGTTCCTTGAACTTCCTCAGAAAATTTGCCAAGTATAAGGTACATGAGCTTCGTCCCAACTAGCCTTCAATGTTCTCCACCAGTACTCCGCAGCTCCACTCACTTGTAGGTAGAAACCTAACTCGATTTTCTTCAGTACATACTAGGATATCAAATATCTTCTCCATGGATTCAATCCATCTCTCAACTTTGGTCACATCTGGTTCACCATCATAGCCGGTTGGTTTCATCTTTAAAAACTGTTCTAGACCATACCTCGGAGGTGCATGCTCTCCTCCTGCCTCTGGTCATGGATGGTTTTCATTGCTGCCTCGAACATCCCTTGAAACATAGCTCGAGCTTCTTCCCTTACATTACCCTGGCCTGCAGTACCAGACTGTTCCCCTCATGTTCCGGCATTTCACTGAGTACCTGCATAAAAACACTCAACGTTACTCACTCCATACTCAACTACCCTCCTAGTTCACTTAGTCATTCTAGACCATCTACAACCTAGCTCTGATACCAACTGTCGCGCCCCGACCCGTGGTCCTACTTGGCCCCACGTTCGGGACACGCACGGAAGACGTCATAAAACATTTTGAGAAAAAAATTTCGAAATATACTTTCTATAAAAAGGTTCACACAACCAACTCGATACTAAGACTGACTTCAAGTCACCAAAACAACCTTTCACAAACAAGTACTAAGCCACTTGGCTACAACTACTAACTTTACTTACTTAGTTACAAACACGAACATCTACTAAAAGAGATGATACAAACTAAGTCACGGGTACACTACCCAAAAGGTATTACATTTACATAATGTATCCTTTACTTACACAACCTTTCCCAAAATGTCTTACCCAAAGATCTCCTCGACGTCCTCCCAGTGTGTGTGAACTATCCCCTGTGCTCCTTCTTATCTAAAACGGTAAACAAAATAAAGGGTGAGAATAAATCTCAGTAAGTTACTAAAATGCAACTACATTACATGCTAATATGACAAACATAAAGGAACGATGCCACAAATGATCATATAGCACATAGCACATAATATGAGAGGCTCCCTATCGCCAACCGTCCCATACCGGTTGGAAATAACGACCAACTCATCATACAACACATAAAGCGGAAATAAACACTCATACGTGGATACTGAGCTAAGGTTCTCGAACCAAACATAGCCATCTGAGAGGCATCAACTGAGCAGCCATCGAAGAGCTGAAACGGGTTCCGGAACCAAACAACAACAACAACAACAACGGGGAAAATGACACAAAGTCATAACCCAAGTGCCCAACTTTGGCCCAAGGAAGGGGGTTAAAAATGGGAAAACCAATGATAGGAGCCTTATAATGTACTTGGCTCGGAGACCATTATAATCCCTATCACTGCCCAACACACACAAAAGTACCAGCTGGACTTTACACGCAAGCACCCTACAGAAATACTTGCTTAAAACCAATCAGGGACAATGATTCCAATGTAGGGAACCATGTCAAACACATCAAAAAGATGAACAATTCAACACATTACAAAGTGTTCAACAATGCTCACATAATCAATTACTAACATTTCACAACACTTGTGTACACAAAGGTACCACTTCTACCACATTAGTGATCCACAACAATCATCTAACTACTTTAGGACACTACCCAAAAACTAGACCAAGATTGACCTCTAAGCCCCTTAGTTTGAAAACTCCAAACTTTTTCAGATAACTGGGCGGTCGCCCAAACAGGGCTGTGCGGCCGCCCAAAATGCTCTGTCCCAGAAGAAACCCTTCAGATAGATGTGCGGCCATACGCCCATTTTTGGGCGGCCGCCCACATCACCCGGCAGACCTAAAAACTTAACCAAAGTCACTCCTTTTGTTTCACAACCCAAAATTACCAATACTTGCAACACTTAACATCTACAACTTACACAAAGGCTAAAACTCAGCCTAAGAACAATACTAACACCAACAAGAACCAATTTCATACTACTCCCTTTGTCCCAAAATTACAAGTATAAAATAAAACATACCAAAACATTGTTTATCACATATAAAGCATATAAAGCATACTTATGACCATTTTAACATTTAAAGGGGGATTAGTAACTTACCTATTTTCCGGGAAAAATGTCAAGAAAAATAATATGATCGGTAGATATGATCTAATCAACACCCTGAACATTTATATGTAATAGATTTGAAAAAGGAGTAGTAAATAAAATAAAAGAAAATGAACAAGAACAATCTTCACCTTAATCAACAATGGAGGAATTCTCTGGAAATGGTTTGGGAAATTTGGTGAATATGTGTGTGTGTGAACCGCATGGAGAGGGAGGGAATTAAGAATGGTTTTGCAAATTTCAAATTTTCATTTAAGTCCCTCCACTTCCACCTTTAACACCTAAACCCCTCCACTACACTTTCAATAGAGCCCTTATGGTTCCACTAACAACTTAACCTCCCATATTAACTTTACTACTAACAATTTAACTAACTCAAATAATCAAATAAGATGTGCAACACACATAATTTAAATAAAATTTCTCAAAAATATAAAATAAATACTAAAATAAATAAAACGGATTTTGGGGTCGTTACATAATTCATGTGATTGCAATAAAAGTCATAAACTTCCTTTCTTTGATAACACTTTACCTCACAAGGTCCTCTTGATGTTCTCTATAGCGATGTATGGACATCTCCCATGTTTTCTTTTGATGGTTATAAATATTACATATTTTTTGTTGACCACTTCTCCAAATACACGTGGCTTTATCCACTCAAACACAAGAATGATGCTACTTCTGTTTTTCAAAACTTTAAAAATCTGGTCGAACGTTTCTTTCACCGCCCCATCCTCACTATCTTCAGTGATAATGGTGGTGAGTATCTCGGCCTCCGCCCTCTTCTTTCTTCATTTGGTATTACTCATCTTATCTCCCCTCCCCATACCCCTGAACACAGTGGGTATTCTGAACGTAGACACAGGCATATTGTTGAAACAGGTCTCACTCTTCTCACTCACTCCCATATGCCTCGTTCATATTGGCCTCTCGCGTTTGTTACGGCATGCTATCTCATCAATCGCATGCCAACTCCCACCTTACAACTTCAGTCTCCCTACTCCACACTTTTCCAAAAACCTCCCAATTATCTCAAACTTCGCAGTTTTGGTTGCCTTTGCTACCCGTGGCTCAAACCATACACCAGCCATAAACTCGACCCCAAGTCCTCACCGTGTGTCTTTGTTGGCTATTCCCCCACCCAAAGTGCCTACTATTTCCTTAACCCCACTGACAACAAAGTCTTTGTCTCTCGCCACGTCAAATTCATCGAACATGAGTTTCCCTTCTCTAAAGCCTCCTCTCAAACACCAACCTCAAATCCTGAAGAATGGTATACTTTTCGGGTTCCCATTCTCTCATCTTCACCATCCCAGACACTCCCAACATATGCCCCTCCTAACACTCCAGATCCGATCAACATCACAAGCCCTTTGCCTAATCCCCAGCTTGGTCCGCCCGGATTTGCATCTAGTCCGGCCGGACCCCCCCCCCCCCACAACTCGGCCGAACCATCTCCCAGTCCGGTCGGACCATCAGGATCCAGTACCACTTACTCCTCTCCAATCCAACCACCTCCTCCACCACGTCTTGCACTCCACGTCTTAGTCTTCTACTTATTTTAAGTATTTGTTTTCTATTCAATGACCATATTTACTTTCCAAGATAATTACTTCTCTCATGTATAAATAGGATGTTCATCATATCAATAGAATCAATTCAGTTTCATAATATTTTCTATGTTACTTGTATATCATAATTCTATCAGTACCAACATGTGAAAAACTAACGAGATTTATAACCCTCGATTAACAACACAATACTTTTGGGGGAAGGGAGTGGAGGTGGAGTGGAGGAAGGAAGTGAGGTCGGGAATGGAGAGGGAGGAAGTGGTAGCCGGGGGAGACAGAGGTTAGGGAATATTTCCACTCTATTCTTTGGAAAAGACAAGAGTTTCTCTTAAAATTGTCGTGTGCATGTTATATACATATGATTTTGTTAGTTTTTTAACATTTCATTATTTTTTATATCACATTGCAACAAATTATCGAACTCATGTATTCAAAAAGTCAAAAAGTAGATTCGGGAATCAATTGAAACGTTGTGTAAAACTCAAGTTATCAAATTGCAATTTGCAGTAATGTTATATAGTTAACTCATTAAAGATATACTCCCTCCGTCCCGCTCGAAATAGGATTTTGGTAAACTTGACTTTATTTTGACCAAGTCTCTTGAAGATGGTATAATAATCTAAATAAAAATTTAAAAATTGTTATTGTATCTTAATTAATAATACTCTTAATAACAATTTTTTAATTTATATTAAGATAAATATTTCTTATTTAAATTACATGGTTAAAGTATTAAAAAAAAGCTACCACAATCCTATTTCGGGCGGGACAGATGGAGTATATGCATATATGCTACAAAAACACTTGCATGTTAACTAGTCGCAGACCTAAAACATTTTTCTGGTGGTAAGTACACAATCTACACTGTAAAGCAAGCTTTAAATATACTCCATCCGTACCAAAATGATCTCTACATTTGACTATTCAAACTTTTTAAAGATATGAACACTTGCTTCACTAGCCATGTTGTGTATATGAACATTTAAGCCTAAATTATAGAAATGAGAAGAATTTTTTGGGAAAATGAAAAATGGCAAATGAGAATATCATTTTTGGGACGGAGGGAGAATATAAATATATATATATATATATATATATATATATAATATATGTTGGTGAGGAGAGTTATAGTGTTGACATGTGGAAAAATTATAGAAAAACTTGTATATGGTGATGCCACATCAATCCTACCAACATAAATATGTGACTTTTCAATTTCTTTTTCTTAGCTAATAGTATTAGCTAATACTATTAGTTACTATATAGGGTAACTATTATAGTTAACTATTATAGCAACTATTACTATTATTAGTAATAGTTAACTATAATAGTTAACTATAATAGTTAAAGTTAACTATAATAGTTAACTATTACTAATAACAGTAATGTTGGGTTTCGATCAAACATGCGCAGCGGAATTTAGCATTTAAAATTTTTGAAACCCAAAGCCCATAGATCCGTTCATATGATTAAATCAATTATCATAACATGAATATAGGATAAACCTAACCCTTGATGGCTATCAAATTTTCTCTTGGTCTTTGGTGGAGATTTGAAGACTTGATCACGATCACAAAGTTTGAACACGAACTTTGAAGATGATGATTTTCACCCTCTAGCGGTATCTACACTTCGAACGAATATCAAAGGAGCTTCTTTGATCTTGGTTGCTAGACCAAATTGTGAAACACGTTTTCACAATGAATTTGAACTATATGGAATTTTTCTTTTGTGTATTATTTTGTTCTTTGACCAAGGATGTCTTAGAACAAAGTAAAACCTCTCTCAAACTCTTTGGAGACTCACAAAAGGCTATGTCTGAAGTTCTGGCCGAAATCATCCTTTTATACACAAGCAAGACCTATTCCAAATAGGAACCTTGTGTCAAAAGACATTCCAAATCGAATTAGGAAAGTGCCAGCCGACAGTACTGTGCGGCCGCCCAGAATTCACTGTGCGCTCGCACATCTATCTGAAACAAAATGGTACAATTCTGAGCTAAGTGTGCGGCCACCCAGTCCATACTGTGCGGTCGCCCACTTCCCCAGAATGTCCAGAATTTCCAAAATTCCAATATAGTCCTTTTAAAGATTCGTTCTATTGTGTGTGACCTCTAGGATTATACTAAGTTGGCAATGGGTTCAAATATGAAACCATAAGATATGATTAGGTTCTAGCAAACCGTCATACCTACCCAAATAGTATAACTAGATACAAGTTCGCATTCCTTTTAGAATATGTCATAATCCCTTTGTCCACGATGTCATTGAACACAAGTCATGGTCAAACAGTCAACTTGTTTTGTTCAATACTTTCTCGATTCCGAATATGTTGATAATCCAAATGCCATTGATCCAATCAATTCATTTGAGTCCGGCCGAACATTTCATAACATCATTCCTACGAGAGGCCCAAGTTTGACATCTCTCCGAAGAGGGACAAATCCATTTAGCTTATTATTATTCCCTACGTGAATCCGATTATGCCAATCATACCCTTTATAACTACCCGGTTAAAGGTAGCGTTTGAATATGTCAAACATAATGTTCATCAAGTGGAAGACTATAATAACTTCATGTCTAAGGATTCAAATGACATAACTAATATAAGATATATGTTCGACATAGACCATGACATAAATCTCAAACAGCGGGTCATGTCCAGTACCTTGTTCCAAACAAGTACCCATAAATCTAACATGATCATCCCATGATCATTTAGCCTTTATACTAGTGCTTAACAAGTACTAGGGATGGAGATTATTATAAGTAAACATGAAAAACAATAATAATCAAAACATCTCTTTATTGATATAAAATAAATGATAACAATTACAACGTTTATTAAACGTGCCTAGGGCACCACTGCCTACAATCTCCCACTTGCCCTAGGCCCAATCTCCCATGTATCTAATACCCATGGACCTAACATGACCATCATGTTTAGCTTGTGGAAGTCCCTTTGTTAGCGGGTCCGCAACATTGTCATCAGTAGGTACTCTGCATATATTTACGTCTCCCCTATCAACGTTCTCTCGAATGATATGAAAACGCCTAAGTATGTGTTTGGATTTCTGATGTGCTCTTGGTTCTTTGCTTGAGCAATAGCACCATTATTATCGCAATAAAGGTCTATTGGATTAGCAATACTAGGAACCACTTCAAGTTCAGTTATGAACTTCTTAATCCAAACAGCTTCCTTTGCAGCATCCGATGCAGCAATATACTCAGCTTCTGTTGTAGAATCAGCGGTTGTACTTTGCTTGGAACTCTTCCAGCTTACAGCTCCACCATTTAACATAAACACAAAACCCGATTGCGATCGGCTATCATCTTTGTCGGTTTGGAAGCTTGCATCCGTGTAAGCATTTACAACGAGATCATCTTCCATTCCTCCATAGACCAAAAACGAGTCTTTAGTTCTTCTCAAGTACTTAAGAATCGATTTTACAGCTATCCAGTGATTTTCGCCAGGGTCGGATTGGTATCTACTTGTCATGCTCAAAGCATAAGATACATCCGGTCTAGTACAAATCATGGCATACATGATGGACCCAATTGCCGAAGCATATGGAACATCATTCATTTTCTCACGCTCATCGTTTGTCTTAGGACATTGAGTCTTGCTTAGAGAAACTCCATGTAACACGGGCAAGGTGCCTCTCTTAGAATTTTCCATACGAAATCTTCTAATGACCTTGTCAATGTATGTACTTTGGCTTAAACCAAGTAGCCTCCTTGATCTATCTCTATAGATCTTAATGCCAAGAATATATGCGGCTTCACACATATCTTTCATTGCGAAGCACTTTCCTAACCAAGTCTTCACAGACTGAAGTGTAGGAATGTCGTTCCAATGAGCAATATGTCATCCACGTATAAAACAAGGAATAGCACTATGCTCCCACTAATCTTCTTGTATACACAAGGCTCATCTTCGTTCTTGATGAACCAAACTCTTGACCGATTCATCAAAACGGAGATTCCAACTCCTAGAAGCTTGCTTCAATCCATAGATGGATATCTGCAACTTGCATACCTTAGAATCTTGTTCAAAACCTTCTGGTGTGTCTCATACAACATCCTCTTGGAGTTTTCCATTCAGGAAAGCGGTTTTGACGTCCATCTGCCATATTTCATAGTCAGATATGCGGCAATGGCAAACAAAAATTCTTATAGACTTGATCATTGCTACAGGTGAAAAGGTCTCATCATAGTCAATACCATGAACTTGCCTATAACCCTTCGCTACAAGCCTAGCTTTTGTAAGTATGCACCTTCCCATCCATGTCAGTCTTCTTCTTGAAGACCCATTTGCATCCTATGGTTTTTACACCTTCGGGCGCATCAATCAAATTCCAAACTTGATTGTCTTGCATGGATTGCAATTCGGATTCCATGGCTCCAAGCCACTTGTCCGAATCAGAGAAGACATCGCCTCTTGGTAGGTTGACGGTTCATCATTCTTAATGATTTCTACCTCATTACTATCCGTTACGAGAAATCCATATCTCTCAGGCTCGATCGTAACCTACTAGATCTGCGAGTTGCTTGTGTATTTTGAACAGTTTCCACAACTCCTTGTGGTTCTTGTTCTTGTTCCACTATTGGTTCAATGTTATTTTCTGGGTCTCGAATTTCTTCAAGATTTATTTTACTCCCACTGATTTCTTTGGAGAGAAACTCTTTCTCTAGAAAGACACCAGTTCGGGCAACAAACACTTTGTTGTCCTCACGGTTGTAAAAGTAATATCATCTAGTTTCCTTAGGATATCCCACGAAAATACACTTATCAGATTTGTGTGCAAGTTTGTCTGAGACAAGTCTTTTGACAAAAGCTTCACACCCCAAAATCTTCATGAAAGATAAACAAGTTTTCTTTCCACTCCACATCTCATATGGAGTCTTTTGAACCGATTTAGTTGGAACACGATTTAGTGTGAAGGCACGGTTTCTAGAGCGTAACCCCAAAAGGATATTGGAAGATCACTTGACTCATCATTTATCGAACCATGTCTAACAAATCCGATTTCTCCTCTCGGACACACCATTCCATTGTGGCGTTCCAGGTGGAGTTAATTGTGAAACTATTCCACAATTCTTTAGATGATCATCAAATTCTTGACTCAAGTATTCTCCACCACGATCTGATCGAAGTGCCTTGATACTTTTGCCAAGTTATTTTCTACTCATTTTGAAATATTCTAAATATCTCAAATGCTTCACTCTTATGTTTCATTAGGTAAACATACCCAAATATACTATAATCATCGGTGAAGGTTATGAAGTATTGAAATCTTCCCCTAGCATTGCTACTTAATGGTCCGCATACATCAGAATGTATCAACCCCAATAAGTCGCTTGCCCTTTCACCCATCTTGGTAAAAGGTGTCTTAGTCATTTTTTCAAGAAGACACGACTCACAAGTATCATATGACTCTAAGTCACATGAACCCAAAAGTCCGTCCCATGGATTTTTGAGATCGCGTCTCATTAATATGACTGAGACGGCAATGCCACAAATAAGTATGATTTACATCATTTAGGTTTAGATTTCTTATTTACATGATAGACATTGTCATTATTTTTCATTCTGACATCCAAGATATAAAGGCCATTAAATGAATAGCAATACCATAAAGCACATCATTTAAATAAATAGAAAATTTCTTATTCTCAATAAGAAACTTAAAACCTTCATTATCCAAACAAGAAATTCAAATAATATTTCTGCTTAATCCGGAACATAATAACAATTGTTCAAAACAAGAATTAATCCGGAAGGTAAAGTGACTTCATAAGTCCCTACGGCTAACAGCAACTCTTGCTCCATCCCCACGCGTAGATCTACTTCACCTTCTTTAAGTAGTCTCCTATCTTTAGTCCCTGCACATTTAGACAAATGTGAGAACCACATCGGTATCCAATACCCAAGAATCAGTGGTAGAAAGGAGAATATCTATCATATAGATACCTGAAGTCGACGCAGCCTTGCTGCTCTTCTTCTTCTTTTGCTCTTCCAAGATAGCCTTGTAATTACGTTTCCAATGACCAATTTCTTGACAATGGAAACAGATTGCATCCTTTTATGAATCGGGTTTTGCCTCAGAAGCCTTGGCAACCTTTGCCTTGCTTATTTTGGGTTTGACAACTTTCTTACCCTTTCCTTTGGCACTAGCCTTCTTCCCATCATGAACCAAGAGCACGGGAGAACCTTTCTCCATAATTTTCATCTCTGCAGTTTTGAGCATCCCATGCAACTCAGAGAGATTCTTATCCATTCCATGCATGTTATAATTCATCACAAACTGATTATAACTTTTAGGCAATGAGAATCCGTGGCTAGCTCCAATGGGATTGGATAGCCAAGTTTCTCAAGGTGCTCTACATAACCTTTCATTTTAAGAAAGTGAGGACTCACTTGTTGCCCTTCATTCATTTTACAAGTAGTGAATGCAACAATGGTCTTGTACCTCTCTTGCCTAGCTTGCTCTTGAAACATAGTTCTCAACTCCACGCCTATCTATAGGCTTCCAAATGTTCCAAACTTTGTTGGAGTTTGAGCACATAGCAGCAAGCATGAGACAACTTACATCTCTGGAATCATTACGATGTTTCTTGTAATTGTCTCTTTCTGCCCTAGGGGCAGTAGGCGGTGGTTCAGCAGGGAGAGGCCCATCGAGAATGTACAACTTATCTTCTTGCCTAAGAACGATTCTTATGCTACGGATCCAATCCATAAAGTTAGTACCATTCTCTTCGAGCTTATCCTTCTCAAGGATCGATCGCAACGACATTGATTGAGTGTTATTAGTCATTATCTACAAATATGCAAAATTTCCAAAATTTAATAAGTACCGGTTTTCATTAAAGAGATATATAATGTATTTTTCAAAATACTCCCACGAAATCATATAACCTTCTTATACATCCAATGTATAATATAATTTAATTGGACCAAGATCCAACTTTAATTTAACTTTTGAGTCCACGGAGGTGGACTGCTCAAAAAAACTAAATTAATTAGGTAGACAATCATGTCAATCATATCCCATATGATTCTTAGATCCTTTTTATGAGATTCTTTGAGAAATCCAATTTCAAAAGGCATGTTTAATCTCATCTTTTGCCTAGGCCCAAAACTGTTTTGACGCCTAATTAAGTCCAACCATTTTAAACGCATAGGAACCATTCAATGTAATGCACCTTGCGGAGGCAAGCCCACATTAAACTAATGAACCTCATCTTGGTCATACATGAATAAACTTAATGCACCTCGCGGAGGCGAACCCACATCAAGATCACCCATGTATAAACAAGTGTTTTAATCATGGTATGGCAATGAAGGACTTAAAACTTTCTTTGAAGGTTCATCACATATAGCATATAACACATTTATGAGCACATAATATAAACATGTTACACATCAAGTTTAGCCACTAAATTAATCTCCATTAATTTTAAGCATGATATTTATGTGTCATTAGTTACTATATAGGGTAACTATTATAGTTAACTATTATAGCAACTATTACTATTATTAGTAATAGTTAACTATAATAGTTAACTATAATAGTTAAAGTTAACTATAATAGTTAACTATTACTAATAATAGTAATGTTGGGTTTCGATCAAACATGCGCAGCGGAATTTAGCATTTAAAATTTTTGAAACCCAAAGCCCATAGATCCGTTCATATGATTAAATCAACTATCATAACATGAATATAGGATAAAACTAACCCTTGATGGCTATCAAATTTTCTCTTGGTCTTTGGTGGAGATTTGAAGACTTGATCACGATCACAAAGTTTGAACACGAACTTTGAAGATGATGATTTTCACCCTCTAGCGGTATCCACACTTCGAACGAATATCAAAGGAGCTTCTTTGATCTTGGTTGCTAGACCAAATTGTGAAACACGTTTTCACAATGAATTTGAACTATATGGAATTTTTCTTTTGTGTATTATTTTGTTCTTTGACCAAGGATGTCTTAGAACAAAGTAAAACCTCTCTCAAACTCTTTGGAGACTCACAAAAGGCTATGTCTGAAGTTCTGGCCGAAATCATCCTTTTATACACAAGCAAGACATATTCCAAATAGGAACCTTGTGTCAAAAGACATTCCAAATCGAATTAGGAAAGTGCCAGCCGACAGTACTGTGCGGCCGCCCATAATTCACTGTGCGCTCGCACATCTATCTGAAACAAAATGGTACAATTCTGAGCTAAGTGTGCGGCCGCCCAGTCCATACTGTGCGGTCGCCCACTTCCCCAGAATGTCCAGAATTTCCAAAATTCCAATATAGTCCTTTTAAAGATTCGTTCTATTGTGTGTGACCCTCTAGGATTATACTAAGTTGGCAATGGGTTCAAACATGAAACCATAAGATATGATTAGGTTCTAGCAAACCGTCATACCTACCCAAATAGTATAACTAGATACAAGTTCGCATTCCTTTTAGAATATGTCATAATCCCTTTGTCCACGATGTCATTGAACACAAGTCATGGTCAAACAGTCAACTTGTTTTGTTCAATACTTTCTCGATTCCGAATATGTTGATAATCCAAATGCCATTGATCCAATCAATTCATTTGAGTCCGGCCGAACATTTCATCAACATCATTCCTACGAGAGGCCCAAGTTTGACATCTCTCCGAAGAGGGACAAATCCATTTAGCTTATTATTCTTCCCTACGTGAATCCGATTATGCCAATCATACCCTTTATAACTACCCGGTTAAAGGTAGCGTTTGTCAAACATAATGTTCATCAAGTGGAAGACTATAATAACTTCATGTCTAAGGATTCAAATGACATAACTAATATAAGATATATGTTCGACATAGACCATGACATAAATCTCATACAGCGGGTCATGTCCAGTACCTTGTTCCAAACAAGTACCCATAAATCTAACATGATCATCCCATGATCATTTAGCCTTTATACTAGTGCTTAACAAGTACTAGGGACGGAGATTATTATAAGTAAACATGAACAACAATAATAATCAAAACATCTCTTTATTGATATGAAATAAATGATAACAATTAGAACGTTTATTAAACGTGCCTAGGGCACCACTGCCAACAAGTAATAGTTACTATAATAGTTAACTATTAAAGTTAACTCTTAATATTATTAGTAATAGTTAACTATAATAGTTAACAATGGTTAACTATAGTAGTTACCTTATGTAGTAATTAATAGTATTAGCTAATATTAATATAAAAAAATAATAATTAATTATTAATAGTAAACTATTATTATATTTTATATATTTTTAATTAGAGTTAATTATTAAATAATTAAAATTTCTTATTAATTAATAGTATTAGTTAATCATAATTTTTATCATATATATATATATATATATATATATATATATATATATATATATATATATATATATATATATATATATATATGTATTAGTTATTGCTATTAATAATAGTATTAATTAACCATAATTGTTGTATAAATTAACTATTATTAATAGTATCAGTTAATAATTATACAATATATGCTAATATTTAGTATTAGCAGTACTCACTCCGTTTAAGAGTTAGAGTTCTACTTTCTATTTTAATATATTCCAGAGAGTTTTTCTCAAATTGACAAATTATAAGAAAAGATGAATAGTGTTTTGGACTATATTTTCTTTCTAATGCTTCTATAATTACAAAAAGACCAAACTTACTAATTTATATATTATCCACTTGCACTATGAATTGTGTTTTGGGCATCTATATTATCAATCCACCTGCAATGTTTATCCATTTTCTATTATTTTTTAATAAGTGTGCATAAGCAAAGTAGGACTCTTACTCTAAAAAAAGGGAGTATTAATTAATCATAACAGTTACTAGATATAAAAATTATTACTATTAATATTATTAGTTAATTTATTTATTATTCAAGTAACACATTATATGTACACTATAGACTTTCATATTTACTAATTATAATATGTATATATAATAAAAAATAATTTATTGGACAATAGCTAATATTATTAAGTCAATCATGTATAGAATTAAAATTTAATTCATAATAATAAATCATCTTTAATTTCAAGTTTAATTATCATAATAAATACAAATTATATGCAACAAAAGCTAAAAAGTTTAGCACAATTGTCCTAAATTTGTATGGAAATGTTTTAATTCATATACAATATACTTATATACCCAAAAATATCGTGTTTCTTTATTAAATAAAAATAGCAAAAAAACAAAATAGCAAAAAATTGACAAATTAGTTTCCCGTGCAATGCACGGGTTACCTACTAGTTGTAGAGAAAAATGTAAACTGTAGACTTGAACAAATAAAAACCTATCATTTTACCACTAAACTAGACACCTTTACTAATTTAATTAGTGCATTAACACCCATACATAATATAAGGGCCATTTACTATTAAAAAAAATGATTTTGTCCCTTTTACAAGCAAGAAAAAAAATAACATTATTATATAATTTTTCCACCATTTAAGCCAATTTTAGAGATTATCTCATAATATTCAAAATAAAAATAACATTGCCCAGTAAAAAAAAAAAAATCTAATTCCGTATAGTAAAATGCTGTAGATCCGCACCTAACATCAGCTTTCTTAAATTTTTCTAAAGTTCAAAAAGGGAAATTATAAAATTTTGCCCTAAAGTTAAAAAGGGCGAGAAATCGGTACACTATAAAAAAAAAAAAAAAAAAAAAAAAGGAAAGATTTCTCCACCAAATTACGACAATAATTAGTTGTATCTGTAACACAACAATAGCACATGTTTGTGATCATCAGAAAGTTCCATGACTAGTGTTATTAAATGGTTATGGAGACATAGGCGTACTGTTTGCACATGATGATAAATACAAAACACAAAATCTTGGGTAAAACGTGTTTTTATGGCATTTTTTAAAAATATGTGGAACTTCTTTAAAAAAACGTCTGGTGACATTTTTGTAAATAATCGGAACTTTTCATCGGTTCTGGATATCAATAACAAGCATTCTGGATATGATTTTCAAGCATATTTGAAGAAGGTCATGGCCAATAAACTTTCTGGATATCAAGCTCAAGAGGTTCTGGATATAGATAATATAGTCTTCTGGATATAATTTATGAATCTCCAGTGTCACAGTGTGAAAAAAAAAAACTGAAAAGAACATTTGAGACTGATATCCAAAACATTTGAGACTGATAGATAGAACCTTTGAAAGTGATAGTCGGAAAGTTTTTTCCGAGAAAAAATTTGAAGAGCGGTTGATGTGTTAATATATAGCGAGTGACAGTGTTTAGGATGACTAGGTGATGTGTTATAAAGGTCCAACGATTGTGTTGAGGAGCGCCAGATGATTATAAAAAACACGTCTTTCTTAATCACTAAGAAAAACTTATTTTACAGGAGACTAACTCGATGCAAAATCACAATCTCAAACGAAAATCAAATAACAAGCGGTAAAAGAGATTTCATACCTACAAAGCTACATCTAATCATCATGTTATGGCACCAAATAATGGCCTCAATTGAAGTTAAATTGTTGTCGAGTTTACTAGTTAATGCCACCCATTCTTTTATGTAATGGGCCAACATATACTTTAATTTAAATGGAAATGAAAGCCATCTAAAAAAAGAAAAAAAAAATACATTTAGATGTCTGAAAAAGATACACTTACATTGTTGATTCTTAAACAGGTGATATAATTTGAATGTGTTATAATGAGCATAAAAGTAAGTTCTTGCTTCGAGCAATTTCCAAATTCACTCCAATAATGTGTAGCAATATGGAACTGCTAAGGAAATTTGCTTCTCTCTATATCTCGGAATAAAGTTTTTTATTTTTGATTTTCATTTGTTTCAAAATAATTATCGCTTTACTAAAAATAAGCTATGAAGTTTGATGATCTTCCTATACTACCTATTTTAATAGGCACAAGCATTGCAATGCCAAAAGAGGTGTCACTCTATTTATATGAATAGCGTACAAGCGCCTTTTGGCGCATACGGTTCCACACAATTAAAAACTTAAAAACATTGACTTATCAAAATGAATTTATGTTTTATTCCTTCCGTCCCAAAATGATCTTCACATTTTTTTTCCATTAAGATTATTATATCAATTTAAAATCATCCATCAAAATTCTCGGAAAAATATATTTTAATTGGAACGTTAGATGCATGCAGCCAAAACTTTCTAGTTTTGAATTCATATTTCCTATACTAGTTTTTTTTTTTTCTTTCGAAATGTTCTATACGAGTGACAAAACATTCTATACTACTCCCTCTGTCCCTAAATGAGTGTCCATTTTCAAGAAATCTTTGTCCCTAAATAAGTGTTTTTTTTTAACATAACTTTCTCCCTAAACGTTTTTTTCCGAAATTTTTTTCACCGGTTTCTTTATACGTGCAAAACTAAAGGTTTGGAAAGGAGATTACAAGATTATATATGAATCGTTGTTACCAAATTGTTCAAAAAGTTGAGATTTTCAGTGTCCCTTAAAATGAAATTTGGACACTCATTTAGAGACAGAGGGAGTAGTTTTTTTTTTAACGAAATGTTCTATACTAGTTTTGAATTCATATTTTCTATTATTAAGGATGTCATCATAAATCATAATATTTTCTCGGTATCAGTTTTAAATTCTTAAATACGTCTCAAAGTACGATTGAATTACAAAAAAAAAAAAAAAAAAAAAAAAAAACATTAAAACTTACTCCCTCTGTTCCTAAATGAGTGTCCATTTTCAAGAAATCTTTGTCCCTAAATGAGTGTCTTTTTTTAACATAACTTTCTCCCAAAACGTTTTTTTTCGAAAAAAATTTCACCGGTTTCTTTATACGTGCAAAACTAAAGGTTTAGAAAGGAGATTACAAGATTATATATGAATCGTTCTTACCAAATTGTTCAAAAAGTTGAGATTTTCAGTGTCCCTTAAAATGAAATTTGGACACTCATTTAGGGACAGAGGGAGTACATTATTTTAGTACTTTTTTAAAAAAAAAAAAAATCACATACTTACTTTATGAGTAATATTGTGAATATTTATGTCCTCAACTCACTTACAATTGTTGATCTATTTTATTTTTTAATAAACATTTAAAGTCAGACTAAAAAACTTAAAATGAGAGTAAAGTAGTAATTTTGGTAGAGAGGTAGTCCATTTTGGTACCGAGCAATACTAGCATTACAAAAACTTGTTACTCCATCCGTCTCGGTTTAAGGTTTTTAGTTTGATTATGCACGCTTATTAAGAAACTAAGGCAAAAATAATGGAAATGAGTCAACCAAAAGTAGAGATTGAAGGATATAAATGTCCAAAACACTATTTATAAAGCAAGTGTGTGAAAGTAAGTTAGGTAAGTAATGGTTTTTTTGTAATTAAATGAACTTTTTGAGGGCAAGATTCTCCAAAGTACTATTCATTTTTTTTCCATTTATGGAATAAAGCAACTAAGAACCTTAAACTGAGACATACAAAAAAAAAATAAGAACCTTAAACTGGGACATAGAGAGTACAAAATTTGAGTTACAAATACAGTTGACAGTTCATGATTGGACATTTAATTAATGAACATCGGGGCTTACAAACCCAACATCCAATCATTAAATGCCAATTGTATCCAGACTAAGGTTCTTACTTCCCTTTTTGGTTTGTCCCAGACTAAGGTTCTTAGTTGCTTTATTACTTAAAATGGACCATGAGACTCACTTGTCATTCTCACGACAAAACCCTTTACCCACTTTATCTCTCATACTTTATCTCACTTTTTCATAGCCACAAAATTATTATTTTTTTAATCTTCGTGCATATTCAAACTAAGAATCTTAGTTTGGGACTGAGAGAGTAACAAGTTTTTTTAACTTTATACTCCGTATAGTATTATTACTCTTTTCGTACCACTACATTCCAAATGAAGTCCACCGCACTCGCACTCCAAATGTCTCACCGCTGCAACCGCTTTCTATATATTCACCATTTCCATCACTCACATTTCTCACACACACTAACTCAGATTTCTCTCACACAATTCTCTTTCCTTTTTCTCAAAATTGTATGGCAGTTCGCTTGTTATCTTATGAGGTCGCTGACCTCTGCCTCGGCAATCCACCGCTAAGGTCCCTCTCCATCTCCGCCACCGTCGCCGACGCCTTGTCCGCTCTCAAATCCTTCGACGAAAATCACATCAGTATCTGGTCCTGCAATCATTCCTCCACCGCCTCCGACGACAATTGCCGGTGTATCGGAAAAATTTGTATGGTTGACATCATCTGCTACCTCTCCAAACCAGAAAACATTTCCGCTCCTTCAATTGCGCTCAAATCCTCTGTCTCTGTTTTGCTGTCGAACGCTCCTGGCCTTGTCAGACACGTGGAACCCTCAGCGAGGTAAAATTTAGTGCCAATTCTCTCTCTCTCTTTCCGATTCATGTTTATCATCGACACTACTCTGTTATAACCGCCTTCTTCAATAATTACAAGTATATTACGAGATTTCATGGAGGTATTCTCAGTTGGATCCATTCTGCGTTTAACACCTCAGTATGAACTGGAATTTTGTTTTTGAATTGTTTAGTAATTTTGACTGTCGACATTTGTTTAGTTTGATTAGATCCGAATTGTGCGCCATTATTGATCAATTTCCCCTGTTTTTTTTGCAGTTTATTGGATGCGATTGAACTAATTCTCCAAGGTGCACAAAATCTAGTGGTGGCAATCAAGAGTAGAATCACAAGCAACTCAATGAGGAAGCTACTCCAGCAGTCTTCAATCTGTCCAACCGTTCATAATGGCCGTGAATTCTGTTGGTTGACGACGGAAGATGTGATCAGGTTCCTCCTCTGTTCAATTGGTCTATTTTCACCCATTCCGGCATACTCTATTGAATCACTGGGACTCATTAGCCACGAAATTTTGTCAATTGATTACCACTCTCCTGCTTATGCAGCATTGGGAGCGATATCGAGATCCCTCGCTAGCCAAACTTCCGTTGCAGTAGTTGACGATGATGGAACTCTGATTGGCGAGATCTCTCCTTTTACCCTTGCCCATTGCGACGAAATGGTTGCAGCTGCCATCGCGGCCCTCTCTGCTGGGGACCTGATGGCATACATAGACTGCGGTGGTCCTCCGGAGGATATGATTAAGGTCGTGGAGGCGAGGTTAAGAGAAACTAAATGGGATGGAATGTTGGAAGAATTCTCAATCTATTCTTCCGACATTCCATCCAATAACTCCTCATCATCATCTTCATCGGATGAGGAGTCTATGCCGTCCCCAACTACTCCATTACGGAAGTTAGGGAGGCATAATAGGTCGAGCAGTTACTCGGCCAGGATGATGAAGAGGGCGGAAGCAATAGTGTGCCATCCAGGGAGTTCATTGGTGGCTGTAATGATTCAGGCCATCGCTCACCGGGTGAACTATGTTTGGGTGATTGAAGATGATTGTAGCTTAGTCGGAATTGTGACGTTTTCCAATATATTGGATGTTTTCCGGGAAAATTTGCAGGCCATGATGTAGAGAATGGAAGAGATGTAGTGGAAATGTGAGGGAAAATTATTGTGAATATGAGCTAGTTTTTGGTGAATTTTGTGTATCATCTGAGATTGAGGGTATGCTAATCTTTGGTAACTTGCTGGCTGATATAATTTGTTTGTTATGATTTTGATTTTTGTGACATTTTTGTATTATCCTAATAAAAAGTGGCAAATCATGGATGGACAGAGATTGATATCTAGTTCTCAAAGAATAATTTGCACAAAAAAGTCACAAAATCTTGCTCACAAAATCCTAGGTGTAATGATTTTATTGGTGTTTTTAAATAGAGTGTGGCGGGTCCATTATCGATGCAACCAATAAAATATCGTCACCTTATTTTGTAAGCTTATTTTATGCCCCTAACATTGCTCATTCTCAAAAGTGTCTTTGGCAAAAAAAATCCGGCTTTTGTTGGATCTTAGTCTCTGACTTAATTATCAAACGAGTTTATTGCCACTTTGACCTGTGTACTATTAAAAGATTGACGATTTGCCCTCGTACTAAAGAAACTCACACTATGACCTGCGTACTATGGTTTTAATAAAAAAGTGCCCAAGGATAACGATGACCCGTTAGAAATCTAATAGGCTGTCAGCATATGTTAAGAATTTAACAGATTTGCAATAAAAAAAAAAAACAAATCTGACCCTGACTATGATATTATTGTCATAAGGGTCCAAAAAAATATTTATATTTATATTTATTTTTGAAATAATTAGGATTTTTTTTTTTATAATTAAGCCCTTATTATTTATTCAAACGCCACCACTGTGACCACTATCACCGCCACCCGCCACCGCCGCACACCAAAAATCATGATCTTACCGGAAAACCACAATTCCAGAATCCCGTTTGTCTTTTATCTTCCCTTTTGCCTCGATTTGGAAACCTATAGCAGTCTCCGGTTATCCAGTTCTCTAGCCAATGACTTTGCGATTTAGGGCACAGAAGTGAAGAAAAATGAAGAAATTAAGGCTCGGAATTGAAGCAACAGGGCTCGAATCAGATCTGGGTTCGCCAATTAGAACACGGTAGGGGATGTAATAGATGCTAGAGGTGTTAGAATTGTCGGTGATGCTGCCGGAGTGGGGGGGTATGGCTGGACGTGGGGAGGAATGGCGAGGAGGGAAGGGTAAAGAGAGATGTGGTGGGCGACGGTCGCCGAAGTAGAGGGAGACGACCGCTGGAGGTGGGGGAGATGGTCGCCGGCGTAAGGCAGGGGAGAGCTGGTCGGAGATGGTATGGTGGAGAGAGAAAGAGTATAGCGAGAGAGAGATGAGGGAGGAGAGTGTGTGTATTTTATGTGGGTGTAATCTGGAAAGAAGAGGTGTGCACTGCATAGTACAATTTAAAGTGATAATGGATTATATGGATCAAAATTGTTTTGGGACAAAGTGAGTATACCAATTTATTAATATAAAAAAATTAAAAATAAAATATATATATATATAAATATAAATAAATTTTGGACCATTACAGCATTAATATCATTATTAGAGTCAAATTTGATTTTTTTTATTGCAAATCTGTTAAATTCTTAACATATGCTGATAGCCCGTTAGATTTCTAACGGGTCATCGTTATCCTTGGACACTTTTTTTATTAAAACCATAGTACGCAGGTCATAGTGTTATTTTCTTTAGTACAAAGGCAAATCGTCAATCTTTTAATAATACGCAGGTCAAAGTGGCAATAAACTTATTATCAAACCATAAAGTAAAGGTGACGATGTTTTTGTTGTTACTACGAACTAACTTCGAATAATAATTTCAAATTGATTTAATTATATTAATGTAAATCTAAAATTTGTAATTAATACTATCATCATTATTATTAATAACAAATTTTAGGTTTTTATTAAAATAATTAAATCAACTTAAAATTATTGATCAATATTAAAAAAAAATGTGTAGATCATTTTGGATTGGAGTCGGAGGTAGTATTATTCGTTCTTTATGATCCCACCAATGCCCTAGGATCCCACTACACAATTAATATTCACCATGATTTGATTTGATAAGTTATGGGCATAATTCCACAAGGCCCTTTCTCCCAGATCATTATTCCATAAAAGTCCACCTGAGATTCAAAAGTGCACCTCCACCCATTGTCCAAATCAAAATTCCATAAAAGCCCAAAAACCCATCACACACTACTCAGCTCAGGCTGCCCCCAAGCCCAATGCCCAGGCCCGATGTCCCGACCCGCCCACCCGCCCTGGCCCACCCGCCCCGGATCCAGAACTCAATGCCAGCCACCCCTTTTAATTAAAAACAAAAATGTTGTTCCCAGGATTCGAACCTAGGTCTTTTACAATAACAACCATGTCTTTACCACTAAGCCAATGCATTGCTTGTTTCTAATTTTGCAATATTTATTATTACTAACTGAAATCTGGACGAAACTAAATTACAAAACTTGAGATTTTACAATTAATTAATGAAAAACTTGAATATTCACAAAAACACAATTTTTTTAATATATGTTAGAATATTAAAAACATGATTTAAGAATATAAAATATCTAAAGCTTTTTATTAAAAAAAATATGAAAGACCTAAAAAATAAATTAAATTATATTTGCGAAAATACATTATTTCATAATATTTTATAAGTTTTTAATTATCACCCTTCTGTTAAGGCATTTATTTACATAAATGACACCAACTAAGTCTATTATATACTGAAAATATGAGAATTATAAGAAAATAAACTAAATAACTCTTATACCTTAAATATAAGAGTAATTCTAGTCTTATATTTTAGGTATATAATTTCTTTAAAAAATGGGGATTTAATGTGAGAAAATTACTCTCATATCTAAAGTATAAGAGAAGAACTAGTCTTATACTTTCGGTATAAGAGTTAATATTAAAAATATATTAGAACAACTTGATTAATGTTTCACAACATTTAATAATAGAAGTATCATTCTTGCCAAAATAAATGTCAGCAATTAAAACTTTCCAATCAATTAATGAAATTCTTGATTATTCACAAAAACATTAAATTTGTAAAATAAATATCATTTTACATTAAAAAACATGATTAATTAGGTCTTATAATTTGTATCAAAGTCTTGTAAATTCTTATTAAACATGTAAATTGTCTCATATCAGACTCATGAGAGCCATTTACAAAGGTCTCATATCCGACTCATGAGTCTCTTAAATGTCTCATAAGTGATTTTTTAAGTCTTATAATTTGTATCAAAGTCTTGTAAATTCTTATGAGACATGTAAATTGTCTCATACCAGACTCATAAGTCTATTTACAAAGGTCTCATACCAGACCCATGAGTCTCTCAAAGGTCTCATAAGTGCATTTTTTAGGTCTTATAATTTCTATCAAAGTCTTATAAATTCTTATGAGACATGTAAAAAAGTCTCATATAAGACTTATGAGGGTCTATTTACAAGGTCTCATAGCAGACTCATGAGTCTCTCGAAGGTCTCATAAGTGTATTTTTTAGATCTTATAATTTGTATCAAAGTCTTTGTAAATTCTTATGAGACATGTAAAAATGTCTCATATAAGACTTATGAGGGTCTATTTACAAGGTCTCATAGCAGACTCATGAGTCTCTCAAAATGTCTTATAAGTGCAAATAATGACAATTTGGTAATAAGGACTTAAATAGTGTCATTTTATATAAATAGTTTACTGGAGGGTGCTAGTAAAAAAAAATTAAAATTAAAATTCGATATTGCACAAAATTATAATTTAATTCATCTTTGGGTCTTTTATATTTTTTTTTCTAATAAAATATTTAAATAATTTATATATTTTTTTTTAAATCTTGTTTTTCTTTTTTTTTTTTTTTTTTTTTAACAAAAAGTTGATGTTTTGGGAATAATCAAAATTTTATAAATTGATTTAGAATCTTGTTTTTTCTTCACTTAGTTTCATTTAGGCGCAATAGTAATAGAATATATTGCAAATTTTGTATCAAACAGTAGGCTGGTGTAGTGGTTAAGTTGTTAGTTTTCACAATAAGTCATGGGTTCAATTCCCATACCCAACATTTTAATTTTGCATCCAAACAGTGAGCTGGGCTGGGCATGGGCGAGCGGGCATGGGCATGGGCGGGCGGGCATGGGCGGGCTGGGTATGGGCGGGCTGGGCTGGGCAGGGCATAGGCAGGGCTGGGGCGGGTTGTGGGCTGTGGTGGGTTTAAATGGGATTTTGATCTGACCTTGGGTTTTTATGGCATTTGGATCTCACCGAGGGGGCTTAGAGTCCAAAGCCCTAAGTTATGATATAAAAAAAAGTGTTAAAATTATTTATTTATTGAGGGGTCTCTTGTGCGGCCGCCGCATGGTGCGACGGTGCACGGAGCCGACCTTCCTTTTTTTTTCTTTTTTTTTTCTTCTGCAGAGGTTTTTTTTTTTTTTTTTGTCACCCCCAACTTTTTTCCCTCCCAACAAAAGTAACACTTATTATAACGAAATGTAACACTTTTTTCTTTTCAAATGTAACACTTTTTTTTTCATCCAAAAAATGTAACACAATTTTGTTGCAATAGATTAAAGATAAAATAAAGATTGACAACTAAACCAATGTCACACTTTTTATAAAGAAATGTAACACTCTTTTTTTCAAATGTAACACTTTTTGAAGATGAAACTGTTACTTTTATCAGAACATAGTGTTACATCTTAGCTGATGAGAAGCTCAAACTTTTTGTGTGTAAAAAAATATGTTTTTTTTAAAAAAAAAAAAAAAAAAAACCATACCATGACCTATGTAATTTTATTCGTCTCGTCGAGACGAACACAACGGTATTTTTTTAAAAAAATACTGAGTTATAAGTCTCAAGATATAGCATTTTAAAGTTATTGGGGTTTTTTTAGGGTAGACACGTGTCGCGATCTGGGAAGTAGGAGGACTGGATCTAACGGTCGGATGTAGCGGAGCAATAGGGCGCGAGAAGCAGCGGAGCAGATCTGGCTTGCTACACGCCATACACCCGCCGCACGCAAGACTCTGTCTTATTAGAAACTAGTTTGTGACCCGTCGATACTCGACGGACATAGTACATCAGTTAAATAAAATCTATGATTGAGGTTTGTTTCAAAAATACGTAAAATTAAATAAATTAATAATTTATGATCTTGAAAGGCTTTGATCTCCGAAGCTCGTTCCTCTAATCTCAGTCAAAGCATCTCTCCTTCCCATCTCCCCTTAGTGAGGGGAGAGGCTTTGATCCATAAGCTTGCAACTTTTTATTAATATTATCTCTCATGAATAAATTTTATTAGTTTGGTCTTTTTCGGTGGCTTTTTAGTTAGCTTGTCCTTTCCAAGTATGGAAAGTTCAAAATATCAAAAATATATATTGATTAAATAATAGTTTAGTATAAAAACATGTCACTTACATTTAAATTGGTCTCATGTGAATATATTTTATTAGTTTGGTCCCTTATGATGATTTTCTTATCCAATTTGTCATTTCTATGACTTTCAATCGATTTCAAGTAATAACATCCACATGAAATGTCTAGAGTATCCTATCAATTGATAAACTCTGAAAGAGCTCTGTTATATTTTTCTGCTTCTTCATCTAAATTAATTCACTCATAACCTTGAAACTTTTATTAATTTTGTAATACCCCATCTCACATCGGAATGATATGGGCTTTGATTATGATATATAAGCCTCCACTATACTACCATTGAGTACTAATAACATCCATGGACTTTTGGGTGGGCCTGTGGTAAGCCAAGTGGACCCAAGTTGTTTGTGCTCAGTGGGCCAGTTTGTGGTGCTTATATGTAGCGGATCGGGCTTGTGGGCTCGAGTCGTTACAAATGGTATCAGAGCGGACCCCTGGATGTAAGGCTTGCGAGCTCGCCCGGTGGGACGATCTGGGTATTGTTTGGGCCTTGCCGGGGACGGCAAGGATTTAAGTGGGGGTGTTTGTAATACCCCATCCAACATCGGAATGATATGTGTTTTGATTGTGATATATAAGCATCCACTATCTACCATTGAGCACCAATAACATTCATGGACTTTTGGGTGGGCTTGTGTTAAGCCAAGTGGACCCAAGTTGTTTGTGCTCAGTGGGCCAGTTTGTGGTGCTTATATGTAGCAGATCGGGCTTGTGGGCTCGGGTCGTTACAAATTTGGTCGCTCGTGAATCTTTTTTTTTTTTTTTTATTATTATTATTATTAGTTTGGTCTCTCATGGTGGATTTCTTGTCAGTTTACCGATTGTAGGTATGTAATGTTTTAATAAATCAAAAATATACATGGATTACCTAATAGTTTGATATATAACTTAACCCTTACATTAGTTTGGTCTGATTTGAATTTTTCTTATTAGTTTGATCCCTTAATATGGTTTATTATTCTAATTTTCCACATAGTTCTATCAATTTTAACTCATTAAATTCAAATGACAGGTCAAAAAAACCTCCAAGTCAATTAATCAGTACCAAAAAAACCTCAAATATTTTTTGTCATTCTTTTATCTAAATTAATTCACTCTAAGTAGTAAAATTATTTTGTGGTATGTGCCGGCATAGATGTTTTTTGTAAAGAGTATTTGTTTCAATAGACAAAAATGTGAGATAATTGAAATTAAGAGGGAATTTATTTACTCCCCATGTTACAAAAACTTGGTCTCTCTTTTTCCATTGATATTGTTGATGGAATTTTGAGAATAATTTAGGTCACTTTTATTATCTTAAAGAAATTTTAAAATTGGTGTTGATAGTATTTACAGTGGTGTATCTATAACAAATTTTAATTTTTTATTAGGATAATTAAAATTAGCCTTAATTATTGCTCAAAATTCATTCGTAGTAACAACAAAAGAGTTGAACTAATTTTTCTGAGAGAAAAGGTGTATTTTATTTTAATAAAACAATTGACTAAAATTTTAAATGTTAAAAATGGTGCATAAAACTTTTGTACATTTGAGTGTTGTGCAATTGGTTAAATTTCAATATTAAATTATCAACTATTTTTATTCGTCAATGATCCTAAAGCATCATCTCATTACATATGTTCATTAATAAAATATTTATAATATTATATTTAATTATAGATGGTTAAAGTTTTAAATTTTGAATTTTGAATGATCTTAACATCCCAAAATGAGTAAGATGTTTCACTATTGCGCCACGTAGAATTCCACGTCATAAATCCACGTGGCGCTTTCTATGAATGACATTTTACTCTCCTTTATTATATACTCCCTCTGTCCCAGCAGAAGTGTCACTTATTTCCCATTTGGTCCGTCCCAGCACAAGTGTCACTACCCAAAATGGAAATATTTTAATATATTTATATTCACCCAACCCCACCATTTAACCCCACTCATTCTCTCTTTTCATTTTTCACCACTCATTTTATTCAACCAATACTACTATTTACCCACTCATTCTCTCTCTTCATTTTCTACCACACACCTACTACCTTTTCTTAATCCCCGTGTCCCAAAAATTGGTGACACTTCTGCTGGGACGGAGTATATAGATAGGAAATTTTAAAATAGAAAAAACATAGAACGGACCATTAGTCATAGAGTCATGTAGAGTAAGGGTCATTGCAGTGTACTCCCACCTAGGGGTGTAAATGGCTCGGTTTGGTTCGGTCTCGGTCATTTTAGAGACCGAACCACCAGTCATCGGTTTGGGAAAATTCCAGACCGAACCGAATCACGAAAAAGTTCAAACCGAACCAAACCAAACCGCCGTGGTTTGGTTCGGTTTGGTTCAGACCGTGGTTCAATGATGTGGTTCAGACTGCGGTTTAGACCGTGATTCAGACGGTGGTCTAGACCGTGGTTCAAACCACCATTCAGACCGAGGTTCAAATGACGATTCAAATTATGGTTTAGACTTTGTCAAAAAGAGAAAATATGGAGGAAGAAGAATATTTAACGAATAAAGAATTTGAATGAAGTGAACACACATCAGAATTTTGTTAACTATGTGCCTTAACAAATATAACACTTGATGAAATGAATATTGAATAAGATGCAAAATGAGATTTAAGAATGGTTTAATGTAATGTAGTCTTTTTTTAATATTTCAAAGGTAGATGTTACTTAACATACAAAAATATGACTAATATATGCGGTCTGATGGTTCGGTCTGACGGTTTGGTCTGACGGTTCGGTCTGGTGGTTTGGTCTGGTTTGGTTCGGTTTGGTTTTGTCTGAAGGGGTCAGACCACAAACCAAACCGAACCACGCGGTTTACCAATTTTTGAGACTGAACCGAACCACTCGTGCTTAAAAACCGAACCAAACCATATGGTTTGGTTCGGTTCGGTCCCAAACCGCGGTCTGGACCGAACCACTGACACCCCTACTCCCACCGTCCTCTTCGAATTAAGATTTTTGGTCAATCTAATTATACTTTGATCAATAATTTAAAAAAAAATTATTTTATTGAAAATTTAAAATTAATTATTAAATTTATTAGTAATCGTGATACAATAATAAGTTTTAAATTTTTATTAATATCATTAATTTTTCTTTAAATTATTAGTAAAAGTATACTCCCTCCGTCCCACCCGAATTAGGATTTTTGGGTTGGGCACGGGGATTAAGGAAAAAGTGTTAGTGGAGTAGGTGTTGTGAGTATGAAAAGTGAAGTAGGAGAGAGAAAGTGGGGTAGAGAGTAATGAGTGAAAAGTTGTTGTGAGTGTGAATGTGAGTCACATTAAAGAAAACATTTCCATTTTTGGGTTGTTCTAATTCGAATGGGACACCCAAAATAAAAATTTGTCCTAAATCGAGTGAGACGGAGTTAGTAATCAGATCGACCAAAAATCATAAAATTCGAGTGAGACGGAAGGAGTATAGGGTAAGGGTCATCATTAGGGATGGCAACGGGGCGGGTTTGGGACGGGTTAGGCATTTCCCAAACCCGCCCCTACTTAAATGTTGCAGAACCCGAACCCGCCCCGCCCCGCCCCGATTAGGTCAAAACCCGGACCCTCCCCCGCCCCGTTTACTATATAACTTGTAGAAAAAAAATTACTTTTTCATTATTAAATGCGTTTTTTTTTTAAATGAAAAACCCTTTCTTCAAAGGTATAAAGTTATAATATTGTATAAAATATAAAGGGACATTACATTATGAAAAATTAAATAGGACATATGCATAATTATAATAAATATTAAGATTATTATAATAAATAAACATGTATATTAGCCGGGTTCGGGTTAAACGGGGCGGGTTTATGGTACTCCCGAACCCGTCCCAAACCCGTCGGGTTTTGAAGATCATGTCCCAAACCCTTCCCATTAGGGGCGGGTCTTTTCGGGTTCGGGGCGGGTTCGGGATTTTTGCCATCCCTAGGCATCATGTAGTATAAGGGTCATTATATAGCATTGATGAGTTGAGAAGAGGGGCGGACCTACCCTATGGCTATTGGGGGCAATGGCCCCCTTTGTTTTAAAAAAATTAAAAATTACTAGTGTAAGTTTTTTGAAAATTTGAAATATTAGTGCAATATTTTAGACTTTGCCCCCCTTTGTAAAAAATAAATGCATTAGTATTTATTTTTGCCCCCTTTAAATATGTTATGCCATTTTGCTCTCCTTGTAAAAAATTCCAGAGTTCCCCACTGGTTGAGAATGTGACAGATACCAAGTGAAATGGCCATATCACATGTTTGCATGATGGTGAAATTAACACTTTTTATTATTAATGGCTCTTTTGTATGGACTTTTTACGCTTTCTTCAATTTAAATATTCGTGGTCCTATGACATTAATGTCCTCTTCGTACTCCATCCCATAAATGATTTGTTAAAGGGTTAATCTCGTTTTACTACCCCAATGTTTACATGTTGTATCGGTTAGGGGCCTCTGATTTTATATTACTCACTTTAGGGCCTAGACTATCGTTTGTGTATCAATTCAGAGCCCTGGCAAGAGTTTTGTTAGATTTTAAACGGAAAGTTAACATGTGTCATCTAAAATCCATTGTCTCTGGGTTTTTTTGGTCTTTTCAAGTCATTAGTATATTTAAGCTTTCAAACTCTCGACTTATGAAATATTGTTCCAAACAAAAAATTTATAAAGTAATTCCTTCTTATTTATTTATTTTAAAAAATATTTCCCCTACAATTTAATAGACCCAAACAAACTGTTTAGGAGTCAATGTGAAAGTTCCTTTAATTTTGAGTATTCTTATTTTTTATTTTATTTTTTGATTTCTTTTCCTGCATATGGCTATAACTTAGAAACAAAATAGCAACATCAAACATAAACTAGTTATCACACATAAATTGGGAAAACGATTACAAAAAACAGCAGTATTAATTTTTTTCCTTGAGATAATTATTAAAATTATTAAATTCTAATTTCCTCAAAATTTTGAAAGAAAAAAAGTTAATTTAAGAATCACCCAAACATCAAAAGAGTACTATCAGAACACAAGCAGAGTGACTTAAAGAAAACTATGAGTCAATTCATCACTCTTGGCATTAAAATGCGTGATAATTTGAGCAACAATACCACCTAAACTCCCAAATCAAATCAAAGCTAATGAACCTGTGATTGATTTGGGTGTACTGCCAAACTACTATGGTTTAACCATTATTTTTGTGAAAATATCAAATGCCCAAGAGAAAATAGGTGTTAGGATGTGATATACCAACTTTCTATTCAAAATATAACGGAATGTTTGTTTAGGCCCTAGATTGATGTGAAAATGAAAGTTCAGGCCCTAAAGTGAGAAAAATAAAACTATAGGCCCCAAAGTGAAACAGCATGTAAACCTTGGGGTAGTAAAGTGAGATTAGCCCTTTGTTAAATTATTTTTTCACACTTGAAACTAATATCACAAGAAACCATGTTGGGTATAATACTTGAGATTTGTTTTTACTTGAGAAAAGCATGCCGTTTATTATTAGACAAAACTTGTGTGAGAACACTCCAACCCGTCTCATGGGTGAGACGGATCATTTTTTTGACCCATTACGCGACCCACAACCCTGCTCCAGGACCCATGGGGGGACCCTGCCACGTGGCAGCCCCTCATTGGCCCCCAAAAAAAAAAAAAATTTTTTTTTTTTTGCTTTTTTTAAAAATTTTTATATTTATTTTTTGGTTTTTTTTTCGTTTGTGAAAAGTAATAGTTACCATCTCTTAAAGTAATAGTTACCATCTCTTAAAGTAATAGTGTTATTCCTATGTTTTCTTCGTTTGCCAAAAGTAATACTTATTATAACTAAAATGTAACAAACGTGTTATTTATATGTAATAGTATTTGTACATAATTCTAATACATATGTTTAGATATCTATATGTTTTCAAACAATAAGTTACAATGGGGTCAAATTTATCATGATACATGTAAAAGTATTACATTATCTATAGAAATCTGTTACAATTTCGTCAATCAAAGTGTTACATTTACTTGTATAAACTTACTATTACATTCATATACATAAGTTATTACTTTTCAAATGGGTAAAACGAGCTTTTGTTTTTTTAAAACAAGTATTACGTTTACTTATGAACAATGTTACTTTAAGAGATGGTAACTATTATTTTTTGCTAAACCACTGAAAAGCCGGAAAAAAAAAAAAAAAAAAAACTAAAAAAATAAAATAAAATTCCCGGCCAATGGTGGGTTGCCACGTGGCGGGTTCGGCCCATGGGTCATGGAGCGACCCGTCTCATGCATGAGACGGATCCCCTTGTTCTCATGGGAGACCACCTCTTATTATTAATGGTTTAATGTGACAACTAAGCCTCTAAATTAAAAACAAAGGAGAAAAGTGAACTTGTGTCATGCAGTTATTAAACAATACTACTCCCACCGTTTCAAATATATGACGTTTTACGTGTTAATTTATGGTTTAAAATATTTGACGTTTTATTAATTTTAAGAAATATTTACTCTTGTTTACCTATAGTAACTCTATTCATTAATTGCAAGCTGGCTCTTCTTTAAGCATTTAACTGTCTAGGAAATTGGAATCTGTTAGGGGTACAAAAGTCTTTTTAATATGTATTAATTGCATTCCTTAATATGTGTGAAGAATTCTAAAACGACATGTATTTTGAAACAGAGAGAGTACCATTTACTCATTTCGCTTCAAAATAATTTTTCACTGACTGATAAACTTTTTAAAGATATGAATACTTATTTAACTAGCCATGTTGTATTTATGCACATTAAGCTTAAATTATAAAAATGGATTATTTTTTTTTGAGATAATAAAAAATGATGAATTGAGATAATCTTTTTGGACAAAATGAGTATCTATAATACAAAAGGGAATGGTTTTAACTACCTCCATATTTTTCGCAATTGTCTGATGATACTTACTTCAGAAAGGGAAAGTAGTAGGTCACAATTTTGGTACATGACTAAGGAGTATGCTGCTATTAATTTCTATTTACTGCATTCGTAAATTTTGATATGTGTATGCACTCTACCTGTTTGTGTCTATGCTTTACCAAGCACTTTCTTTGGAATCATACCAAATCACCCCCCCCCCCACCTCAAATTCTTTTGCTAAAAAAAGTTGCTTCAAATTGCTTCAAAAGTTTTTTATATTGTTTCCCTCATTCTGCCTTTGGTTCGGTTTAATACATTGTTAGTGGCATTTTGGTGTAGCTCCTGGGAAGGGACTTTTTGCTCATCTGCCATGTGACGCAAACAAAAAAAATTCCGTTTCTGCATTGCCTTGATGTTTTTATTTCTCTATTTGCTGATGCCTTTTTATTTCTCTCTTCTTTTCTTCTTTTCCTATTCTTTCCCAACCCCCCTGTATGTATCCCATAAGCAAAATGATTGCTGAATACACAATGGCAGACTGCAAATCACAACCCCCCCCCCCAATTCTTTTGTTCACAGTTGCAGGACGGCACGGGCATAGTACTAGTCTATAATACAAAAGGGGCAAAAACTATATACACAGCCCGGTAAATACACAGCCCATTTAATTCCATCGCTGCCCTTGCACGTCTCGTGTATACTTACACGAGATTAGAGCTTACATCTCGTGTACATATACACGAGATACATCTCGTGTATGTATACACGAGATGTAAGCTCTCATATCGTATAAGTATACACGACATAGGCATCTGAGCCTGCTTTTCCACAACCGCAACAGCAAAAGCAACAATAAACATAACTTGGAATGAAATTTGATTCTCAAATTGTTGGTCCCAAAGGGCAACAAGGGTATGAAAAATAGCTAGAGGGGGGGGTGAATAGCTGTTTTAATATTCTTTTCGTACCCTTGATAAACTCAATTGCAAATGCGCACTTTATCAAGTAAGCGTAATGAAATGCGCCTAAGTGAGTGAGTGAAATGCACAGCAGAATTTAGTAATGAAAATAGGCGCAAAGTGATAAAGGGAGCGCAACACACACACTAAGTATTTTGGCTCAAAGTGAGTGAAAAGGAACTAAGGCAAATGATATAACAATCACAACACAATTCAGTTCAATCAATCTACAATGAGTAAACAAGCAAATAGTGAGTGAAAATAATAACTTGAAAGAAATGACAAGATAATCACACAAGCTATTTGGAGAGGTTCGATCAATGAAAGATCTACGTCCTCTACCAAGATGGTTAGTCTTGGATTTCTAATGGAGATCTTATATAATGAGTGAGAGTTACAAATTACAATGTTTGAGCTTATACACTACTCAAGATCTATTACTATGAAAGAACAAATCCAAAACAATAACCGGTGTATCTCTTAAAGAAGAATCTAAATGATTAATCTTTGAAGAGGTGCGTGTGTGTTCTTAGTATCAAGGCTCTTTAGATCTTTGAGATGGAGAGCACGAGAAACTAAAGTGTTAAGGCTTGAAGATCTGGGCTAAGGATGAAGGTATGAAGATGTTCTTGAGAAATCTGGAAAAACGAAGGCAATCTTCAAATCTTCAACAAATGCTTAGAGAGAGAAATTCTTGAAATTCTTAGCAAAACTCAGCAACTTCAAAATGTTGAAGTTATGGGGTATTTATAGTGAACTTCAAAAACTAGCCGTTGGAAATCCTTGTGGATAAGATGAGCTGTAGCTCGTTGATTGGAGCATGCATATATTATGGCCATTTTGACACTCAACATAAATGTGACCGTTGTGGACACGTGTCAATAGATTAGGCGCATATGCATCTTTTAACCACCGTTGGATCATTGGCGTAATTTGAATTCTCTTCAAGTCTTCGAGTCTTCAATAAATCACTGAGTGTTGACTAAACACTTTGAGGCGCGTTTGAGCCAAGAGGCGCATTGAGCCAACAGGCGCACAGTAATTGTGCGTTTAAATCAAGGGGCGCAGAGGTGCGTAACATAGCTTATGAAGAAATCCTTATGCGCGCGCTCTAAATGGCGCATGGCGCGAATGTAGAAGGCGCGTGGCGCGTGGCGCAGGAGGCGCATAAGCGCGGCTCAAACTCACTGAGTGATTTTCTTGAAACTTGATCTTCTTGCCCTATTTCTAATCCTATTCTATAACAATGGACAATTTAAAAATGAAGTATAAATACTTCTTACATGTGGGTCTAAAGTCCATGAAATAAAACTTAGGTGATGGATCAATCAAATCTAATAAATCCTATTACATTAAAAACTGAGATATGTGTGGGCATACCCAACAATCTCCCCTATTTGATTGATGCCATTACCTACTATATCAAGGACAAACATTATACTTGATAAAAACATGTCCAAATGAATGAAATTGGTTTTCATGTCTCAAGTTAATGCACACACTAGTCCAAAATATAGATTCCTAATCTATTCCAATAAGAATAAAGAGTTACATATGGAAAGATAGAAACAACATTTTAACACATTCAAGATGATATATGATTTTAGTTTTGAAATGTGTTTAAACCAAGTTTAAACTTAATGCATGAAAGTATGAAACAATTCAATATGATGCATTATGAATTTAAACAATATTCATTGTTCTACAAACAAGGAGTTTTAGTGAACAAGGTTTGATAATAAGTTGATGCATTGTTCTCATTAAAACTTGGGGTGTAAGAGTTACAAATTACAAGTTTTGAATAGAACAAAAACAAAAGGTGCTAAAACAAGTAAGCACAAAATCACTATCACAAAAGAGATGATTCTATTACAAAAAGGTTCTAAAAACTTACAAACAAAAATAATAGAAACTAAGGGTTGGGAGGCGCATCATCTTCCTTCAAACCTTCAACGATCTCTGAAACAGAACGCTGAATTTGTTTTGCGAGCTGATGACTACGGTTCGCTAACCCTTGAGTGTCAGTGACACTGGAGTGAGTGGCAGTGATACCGTCTCTAATGTAACTCAAGTGATTCACATTGATGTTTTGGTATTCATCAATGGAACGCTGAGTGATTTGCTGCTGCTGTGAAATATTTTCTTCTAAGATTTGAATGTGAGCTTCAATGGCATTTTGAGCCGTGATAATATCAGAAGAAATATGTTCGGCGCGTCTGTCAGAGCTTGAGTGAGCAGCAGTGAAATGAGTGACGACCATTCTTCAGGATATCCAACTTAGATACTAGCACGTTCATGTTGGATTGAGACGCAGCAGACTGAGGTATGAAATTAGGCGCAGAAGCGGTGGTTTGCGCCTGATCAGTATGAGCTTGACCTGAGTCTGCGCCGGAGGAGGAGAAGGAGCAGAAAGTTTGTCCTTGAGAGAGTTCATCTCCCCCTTAATGGCAGCGATCTCTTCAGATTGATCAGTGAGTAAGGAAGTAAGAAGCTCAAATTGAGACTTTATATGAGTCTGTCCTTGCTCTAAGTTTGCTTGCCCCTGCTGTAAAGAATGAAGAATGGAAAGTACCTCGCTCAGATCGGGAGCAGATGGAGGAGGCGCAGGGGTAGACAGGGGCGCATCATCTTGAAGGGGCGCAGAATCTTGAAGGGGCGCAGAAGGAGATGGAGGCGCAAAAGGAGATGGATGAGTAGGAGACTCAAATTCATCTTCAGTTTCAACATCAACAGTTTCAACAACACCGTTTCAACATCAATAGTTTCTGTTGTGATCTGATAAGGTCCAGGTGGAGGCGCAACTGGAGAAGGAGTGCGCTGAGGGATGGTCTCTTGCTCCCCTGAACTGGTTCCTCTATGTCTGAAATGTCATCGCCGAAGAAATCAGAGAGGAGTTGTACCCTTGACACGTTGGTCCGTTGAAATTTGAATGAGGGCGCACGGGGAAGTGGGGGCGCGTTGAGTAGGCGCGCGCTGGGTAGGCGAGGAAACAGAAGGCCCTTTATCAATATCAGCGCTTGATCCAGCGCCTTTCATGCGCTCTAACTTTTCTGACTCAGCAGCTTGTTTGGCTTGAAAATCTTCATCCCTTTTTCTTTGAGCCTCAAGCTTGCTGGCTTCCCTGCGCTAGCCTTAGATCTCTCTCTTCATCAGTTTCAAATCTAGTACGTTTGATAGGCGCACGAGGAGGGTCATCAACTACCCGTTTTCTTTGCCTTTCTCTGCGCCTGGCACGGGATCAGCGCTTTGTCTAGCGCTTGCCTTCACTGCACTCTTATTAATGGTGCGCTTTTAAGGACAGGCGCATCATCGGACTCTGTGTCTTCATCAACTAAGCCTTCAACAGTCTTGATTTGAATCCTTTGGCGCGTTTTGTAGGCTTCTTTCTGCGCTTCTTGAGGTCCAAATTCGCTTTACCAACATTGGAACATCATTGACCTTATATTCAGGATTCTCATTCAAAAACTTAACTAACTCAGGGTAAGTTAGAAAAAGTTTTGTGAGAAGAAGGCAGTGTGAGCGGAATCGGGTCTTTCCATCACTTTTGTTCTTCACAAATTTATCAATCTGCTCACGCAGTGTCTTGAACAGAATGTGAGGCCAGTGAAGCTTCTCCTTGGCCATGATGGCAGCTGTGTATTCCCATTGTCCACCGTGAATCGGTTCACGTTCCCAGTTTTGAAAACAATTGAAGTTCCCACCAAGTGCGCGATGTGAGTCAAGAGTTCTCCACCATCTCGAATTTCAGTGTTTTTGATATTATTTTGAAGCGTGGGAATATTTAGAAGTGAAGCAGCCATCCTGTTCTGATCATCAACAGAGTAAGTCATCGGACGCCCAATAATGCGATCTTCACCGTAGATGGAAAACCGAGCAAGTGTCGAATCACAGATGATGAAATATGGACGTCAACATTTTGAACGCGCGCCTCAATCCGGTAGTGAGTGCGCCCATTTACATCATTTCCACTAGAACAGCAGTGGAAAAAGAACTCATCACGAGGAGCGCAGAATAGAAATCTTGGTCCATGGTGAATAACGGGAGCAGACCAGCAACGCGCAAGAGTCTCTATGATTTCTCGCCCAATTATTTCACCAGACAACTCTAATAGATCAAGAGTTTCTTCTAATTTGAAATTTGCAAGGTCCATTTCGTCCTGGTACTTGTGTATTTAATACGTTCAATCATTGAAATTGAATTTGAGAAAGAAATGATTGAGCCGCAATAGTTAATGCGCGCATGAAGGGGCGCATTACTTCAGCAAGGCGCATACTCATCTAGGCGCATTATTATCAAGGCGCATAAGAGATGATTAAGGGCGCATAAGCGTTTTAAGCGCATGGATTGATAGGCGCGCATGGATTGTGCGCGCAGAAAATGAGGGATGAGCGCGCAGTTAGTAAGGCGCATATATGGCGCATAGTTTCCTTGAAACTTTTGAAAAATTGATTTAATCATTTGTACCTAATACACTCATAACTCAACACAAACATAAGATCATTAGTATTGACAAAACTATATTGAATTTAGTTGAGTTCAAGCATACCCATTTCGCCTCTCAAAAACATGAACCGTTTCGCGTCAAGTGCTTTCGTTAGAATGTCGGCGATTTGATAGTCGGTTCCACGTGTTCCAAGTGTATATTGCCTTCTCCACGTGGTCTTTGAGGAAGTGATATTTGATGTCGATGTGCTTGGTCTTTGAGTGCATGACAGGATTTTCAGAAACCGCAATTGTTGATGTATTGTCGCAGTAGATGGGACAATTTTCTTCGATGATATCGTAGCCCACCAATTGCTGCTTCATCCAGAGTATTTGACAACAACAACTTCCCGCAGCGATATATTCGGCTTCGGTTGTTGAAACAGATACAGAAGCTTGTTTCTTACTTGCCCATGACACAAGTCGATATCCGAGGAAATGACAGGTGCCACTAGTGCTTTTCCTGTCAATCGTGCACGCTGCATAATCCGCATCTGAATAACCTACAAGTTTAAAGTTCGAATCTTTGGTGTACCAAAGTCCAAGGTTAACAGTGCCTGAGAGATATCTTATAATACGTTTCACAGCAATTAAGTGTGCTTCTCTAGGGTCGGATTGATAACGAGCACAAACACAAACACTAAACATAATATCAGGCCTACTAGCAGTAAGGTAAAGGAGTGAGCCAATCATACCTCGATAGAGCGTTTGATCAACACGTTTACCTTTTAGATCTTTGTCGAGTTTGTTGCCGGTGGCCATTGGAGTATCGTATGCTTTAGCGTTCTTAAGTCCAAACTTCTTGATTAAGTCCTTTGTGTACTTGGCTTGATTGATAAAGATGCCTTCACTCATTTTCTTGATTTGAAGCCCGAGGAAGAATGTGAGTTCTCCCATCATGCTCATTTCAAACTTGCTCTTCATTAGTTTCTCAAAACGCTTGCATAACAATTCATTAGTAGAACCAAATATATATCATCAACATAAATTTGAACAAGTAATTTATGACCATTATGTTTGGCAATGAAAAGAGTTGTATCGATTTTACCGCGAGTGAAGCCTTTTCGATGAGAAACTTTGATAGTGTATCATACCATGCTCTTGGTGCTTGTTTGAGTCCATACAAAGCTTTCTGGAGTTTGTACACATGATTTGGAAATTGTGAATCTTCAAACCCAGGTGGTTGAGCAACATAGACTTGTTCTTGGAGTTCACCATTTAGAAACGCGCTCCTCACATCCATTTGATATAACTTGAAGTTTTTGTGAGCGGCGTAAGCTAGAAATAATCTGATAGCTTCAAGTCTTGCTACGGGCGCAAAAGTTTCATCGTAGTCAATTCCTTCTTCTTGCCTATAGCCTTGTGCAACCAATCTTGCTTTGTTTCTCGTGATGGTTCCATCTCATCCATCTTGTTCCTGAACACCAATTTGTACCAATCACTCCATGATCATTTGGTCTTGGAACTAGAGTCCAAACCTTACATCGTTCAAATTGATTGAGTTCTTCTTGCATTGCAACAAACCCAATTGGGATCTTGGAGCGCTTCATCAGCCTTCTTTGGTTCAATTTGAGAGATAAAAGCAGTGTAAGCATCAAATTTGTAGCTCTCCTTGTACGAACACCAACTTGTAGATCACCGATGATATTAGCAATTGGGTGACCTCTAACTTCACGAATTTCAGGAGGTAAGTTAGGTTGAGTCGTAGAAACTTGAAGGTCTTCAATGGTACATCTTCACCAGATTCAAAGTCATTGAAATTTGGGGGTTGAACTGGCTCAGAGTTGAAATTGGGTGTACACCAGATGCAGCAGTAGAAATAGGCGCGTGAGAGGAATCATGAGGCACATCATTTGAGTGAGGCGCAATAGATGATTCACCAGGCGCATTATACATTGAATTAGGCGTATTTAATGTAGATGGATTTCCTTGTGTTGATAGATTCTGATCTTGAGTGGGCGCAACATAAATAGGAGCACCTGTATCATTTAGCTCAATAGAATCATCAGCAACATTTGGAGCCAAATGTGGCTCAAGGAGAGAATGTTCATCAAATGTAACATGTACAGATTCAACTATCACTAATGTAGTTCTATTAAAAACACGAAAAGCTTTAGAGTGTTTGGCATACCCAACAAAAATACCTTCGTCGGCTTTGGCATCGAATTTACCTCTATGTTCGTTTCCGTTGTAGAGGATATAACATTGCAACCAAAGATCTTGAAGAATGCAATGTTGGGAGTTCTACCACGCCAAAGTTCATACGGAGTCTTGTTGTGAAGTTTGTTGATGAGGGAACGATTTTGAGTAAAACATGCAGTGTTGATAGCTTCTTCCCAAAAGTACTTAGGCAATTTAGCTTCAGCTATCATCGTCTTTCCCGCTTCAATCAACGTTCTATTCTTTCGTTCAACAACGCCATTTTGTTGAGGGACTCCGGCGGTTGAAAAGTTGTGATCTATCCCATGATCTTCACAATATCGAGCAACACCGTTGTTCTTGAATTCTGTTCCATTGTCAGATCGAACACTAACGATGTCATCTTCTTTTGGGTTTGGAGCAGTCGAAATAAGGTAGTGAGAATATCATAACAATCATCTTTGTAATCATCATCTCCACCCATGTATATCTTGAATAATCATCCACCACAACTAGAGTATACTTGTTTCTTCTAATACTTGCGGTGAAACTGGTCCAAATAGATCAATATGAAGCAGTTGAAAACATCTTGTAGTTGAAGGATTTGACTTGCTTGAAAATGACTGTTTCGGTTGTTTGCCAAGTTGACATGCGGCGCACTTTTTGTCATGATGATCAGCAACCTTGGGAAGTCCTTTGACAAGATTATTCCTGCTGAGTTTAGATAGATACTTGAAGTTCAAGTGACTTAAGCGCTTGTGCCACAGCCAACTATTTTCGTTCACACTTTTAGCTACAAAACAAAGATTAGTACTAGAGTTCATACTATGGAAATCAATAATATAAATATTTGTCTTACGATACCCGTGAGTAAGATAGCTCCAGTTTTGCCATTCTTGATAAGACATTGCGTTGAAGTGAAATGGCATTCTAATCCTTTGTCGCAGAATTGAGATATGGATAATAAGTTGTGCTTGAGCCCTTCGACGAGTGGACTCTTTCAATGCATACTTTGTCTTTCTTGAGCTTTCCATATGCTACAACTTGTCCTTTTTATTATCGCCAAATGTTACGGAGGGACCCCTTTCTTCATGGACATCTTCTAATAAGGATTCATCTCCAGTCATGTGTCTTGAACACCCACTATCGAGAATCCATTCATAATTTCTAGCTTTGAAGATCCAGCCATGAAACAAAGAACCTGAAATATAGACATTTAAGCAGGTCCCCTTTATTCTTTTTGGGTCCTAGGGTTAGCAACTTTTGACAACCCACTCTTGCTTGACCTTAGGATTTTTACGTCTTTGGCATTTGGAGTGAATCGCGCAAAAGGCATTCCACGGCCTTGTGTCCTGAACAATCACAAATGGAACAATGATGAAAGCCACCAATCACTTGAGTTTTCACAAACTCTTTACTTTTCTTGAGGATGGCATTCTTCTTGGGTCAAATGAACTAGCCTTAACAAAATCTTTCTTTTGAAATTTTGGAGCGCTTTTTCTCGGAGGGCGCATAGGACTAGGAGGCGCACGGCGATAAGGCGCGTGGCTCTTAGGCGCATAATGAGCACTCGGAGAAGGAGCGCGCCTATTTTCAAGAATGATTTTGCTAGGAGATGGTTCATCTGTAGCTATATTTTTCCCATTAGCTTTCCCAAATTGCTTCGTTGGGTAGACATAATGGAATATTTGTCTCTTGACTTTTTCCTGTCCTTTACCCATTGAATTCGAATGTTTTTCCTTGGGAATTTCAAAGTTTGTTGGTTGGTAAATTCACTATCTCTTTCAGCACAGACATCACAATTAAAGTTGTCACTAGTTGATAAGAATCCCAAACCACTTTTATCACCACTGACTTTTTGGGACTCAAAATATATTCTCCATAGTGACACGAGAATTGGACCACTCATTTGTAATCTTTTTAAGATCAGTAATTTGAGCAACAATTCATCGTTTGAACTTTAAGAAGTGAGTTCTGTTCTGTTAGAAAAGTGTTTTTAACAGTAAGAGGAGTCATGCTTTTATCTGCTCCTTAATGAGGGTGAGTTCAGATTTAAGTAGAGATTTATCGGTCTTAAGCTGGGAAATTTCATCACATGATAGTGCTAAAGCTTCCTTCATACTATCAAATCTAGTGATTACCTTTTCAGCCTTTTTGAACAATTTTTCTTGTTCAGCAATCAATTCATCATCATTGATTTTGGAGATTGGAGCAGTTGGTTCAACCTGTGGTCTAATGTATGCTCCTTTTCTCAATTTGTTCCTTGCTCCAAGATCACATCGTGAGAATAGCAATCCACCATGAGTTTTGAGCCGGAGTGAGAAAGAGAAATCCTTTTCAACGAGCTCGCTGATGGTTGGTCCTTTCTTCTTTTTCACTTCTTGAAAACCTGCAGATTTCTTGATAGGTTTGTTCAAGGCATTCATATCGGGAACATCCTTGGAGAAGTCATCATCAGAATCATAAGCATCAACTTCATCATCATTTGCCATCAAACAAACGAGTCCATCATCGGAATCTTCATCGCTCTCATCGGAGTCTGTTTCAATCCAAGTGTTGTGCTCATTTGCTGGTGCTTCTTCTTCAGCAACCATTCCCTTGTGACGAGTGAACTTGGGAGTGAATTTGGGAGTATGGCTGCTCTTCTTCTGCATATATTCAAATTTGGGGATCGGGCAGCTTGATGCAAAATGTCCGGGTTTCCTGCAATTAAAACAAACAAGATCTTCTTTTCTTTTTGAATCACTGCTCCTTGAAAACTTTTGAGGAGCTTTGCTGGTAGATCCTTGAAATTTGTTGGGTTGAGCCGGGTCTTGAGAATTTTCTGAACTTTTGAAATTCTTCACAAATAAAGCGAAGTCTTCATCATCCATGTCTAATAGCTCAGAAGTAGAAATTTTGGGATCGGAGCTTTCTCTCATCTTGTACAGGCGCAGGAGTAGGCGCAGGTGTAGGCGCAGCTTCTCTGTGCGCCATCATAGCCATAGATTTTGACTTTCCTTCAGTTCGCTGATTCGTTGGAGTTTGAGTTCGTAAACTTTGAGATTGCATAAAGGTTCCTAAAGTCCAAACATCTAAGGTTCCAGCGTCTTCAAGAGCGCTAGATTTATGTAGGTATCTTGATCCAAAAGCTTGTAGAAAAATTTACATTCAAATCTTTGTTGGTAAACTCATGCCAAGTGAAATACATAGATTGATAATTTCACAGTAGCGTTCATAAGTTTTGCCTTAAGTTTTCACCGGGGAGTTGAGAGAAATTGTTGAACCTCTTTTGAACTTCGTTATTTCTTGTTCTCCTTACACACGGTGTCTCCTTCAATATGCTCTTCAATAGCATCCCATAGCTCATTGCAGTAGCACAATGCATGACTTGTTGTTTCATAGCCGTGCTTAGAGTGCTTAGAAGAATGTTTCTTACTTTGCCATCATTTGCAACTCTTCTAATTTCTTCCTCGGTCCATTCTTCCCTTGGTTTGAGAACTGTAGGTGTGGCAGCGTGTTGGTGCGTGGATTTGGATTCGCCTTCATCGGAATATAAGGTCCATAAACGACGGTGGTGTTATGGAGCCTTTCACGATTGAGTTGAGATGACGTCATATGCTGAATTTCACACGTCAAAATGATCTTCATCAAAGACCGGAACGTGAGTGTATTGCAGTTGCCATAGGTTTTGAGTTTGCCATTTAGAATCGGCAACCAAGCTGTTAAGCTTGAAAAACGAAAATGTTTTATAAAGGTGTTTGCTCTGATACCACTTGTTGGACCAAAAGGGCAACAAGGGTATGAAAAAATAGCTAGAGGGGGGGGTGAATAGCTGTTTTAATATTCTTTTCGTACCCTTGATAAACTCAATTGCAAATGCGCACTTTATCAAGTAAGCGTAATGAAATGCGCCTAAGTGAGTGAGTGAAATGCAACAGCGGAATTTAGTAATGAAAATAGGCGCAAAGGATAAAGGGAGCGCAACACACACACTAAGTATTTTGGCTCAAGTGAGTGAAAAAGGAACTAAGGCAATGATATAACAATCACAACACAATTCAGTTCAATCAATCTACAATGAGTAAACAAGCAAATAGTGAGTGAAAATAAATAACTTGAAAGAAATGACAAGATAATCACACAAGCTATTGGAGAGGTTCGATCAATGAAAGATCTACGTCCTCTACCAAGATGGTTAGTCTTGGATTCTAATGGAGATCTTTATATAATGAGTGAGAGTTACAAATTACAATGTTTGGGCTTATACACTAACTCAAGATCTATTACTATGAAAGAACAAATCCAAAACAATAACCGGTGTATCTCTTAAAGAAGATCTAATGATTAATCTCTTGAAGAGGTGCGTGTGTGTTCTAGTATCAAGGCTCTTTAGATCTTTGAGATGGAGAGCACGAGAACTAAAGTGTAAGCTTGAAGATCTGGGCTAAGGATGAAGGTATGAAGATGTTCTTGAGAAATCTGGAAAAAACGAAGCCAATCTTCAAATCTTCAACAAATGCTTAGAGAGAGAAATTTTGAAATTCTTAGCAAAACTCAGCAACTTCAAAATGTTGAAGTTATGGGGTTATAGTGAACTTCAAAAAACTAGCCGTTGGAAATCCTTGTGGATAAGATGAGCTGTAGCTCGTTGATTGGAGCATGCATATATTATGGCCATTTTGACACTCACATAAATGTGACCTTTGTGGACACGTGTCAATAGATTAGGCGCATAATGCATCTTTTAACCACCGTTGGATCATTGGCGTAATTTGATTCTCTTCAAGTCTTCGAGTCTTCAATAAATCACTGAGTGTTGAATAAAACACTTTGAGGCGCGTTTGAGCCA
>JAOWBW010001842.1:0-44803 GCA_026119855.1 Campanula takesimana
TAGCATTGTGGGGCTACCGCACATCAATACGATCCGCAACAGGAGAAACTCCTTATGCATTGGTCTATGGTTCTGAAGCCGTACTCCCTATCGAACTTGAAGTCCCATCTCTACGGGTCCTCTCGAGAATCAAGTCAACGAGGTCAACTGGATGCAAAGTCGATACGAACAGCTAGCCTTACTCGACGAGAAGAGGTAAGAGCACTCGAACACACGAGGGCATATCAGCAAAGGATGGCAAGAGCTTTCACAAAAAAGTGAAGCCTCGAAACATCAATGTGGGAGATTTGGTCTTAAGACAACATCCTCCTAATACCATGAATCCCCTGGGGAAATGGGGACCACGATGGATCGGTCCGTACGTGGTCAAAAAGATACTAAGCGGTGGTGCAGTCCGGCTCGTGGATTTAGATGGTGACAGCTGCCAAAGGAGGTCAACCTCGACAAGCTCAAGAGGTTCTACACTTAATAAACAAAGACCATTAAAAAAAAAAAAAAAAAAAAAAATCTCTCGCTAGGTTGAAAACCGCAAGGGCGGCCTAGGCAAAAATTAGAGCACGTGCAAAAAGAAGCCCGCTAGATTGAAAACCCGAAAGGGCGGTCTAGGCAAAAAACAGGGTGCACAAAAAAAAAAATGGTCTTTGTTTGTTTGAACTACGAAGACCTGAGCCTTCCAACTGGAGGAACGTAGGCAACCTTCGGGTGCGGTCTAAAACATATCAAAAATACCCAATTCACTTCAAATAACAAAATGCAATTTTTTATTCATTCAATGAATTATTCAAACCATTACAACGGATTTATTGAGCACAAAAGACATCAAAATATTAAATCCTAAAACAAAGTGGTCTAATTGCAATCTCTTGGGTACTAAGAAAATCCAATTTTCTCTTAGCTTTCGAAGGACCACCGATCGTCTCTCAATCCTTTTCTTATTGGGTAACAAAGGAGCACTAATACGCACCGAAACCTTCTGTGATGCAACACGTCTCCTAGAATAAAAGTCATCCAAAGGAGTACCGAAAGGGTCAGCGAGAATGTTACTCGAATCAGCAGCAACCTCCCTATATCTCAAAGTGCTGCTAGGCTCAAAACCCTGTCCCAACAACTCGACACGAAGCACATCAACCCAAGTGATGCCACGGTAAAGGGTGCCAAATAATAGTCCAAGTAGCTCTCGGGAAGGAAGACACTCCCCCGATGCAGAGGAGCGAAAGCCCAACGATTGCGGTCATCTCCCCAAGCCGACTGAAGCTCACTCGAGAAGTCAGGACCCATGTAAGCAACTGGACGAAGCATTCCATCCTCGGAAAAGGAATTGTCTGTTGGCGACCGAACTGCCGCAGAACCCGCTCTGGCTGGTAAAATGAAGAATCTCTCAAACCGGGTACAACCACGTGCTGAAAACCAAGAGTCCATTCCACAAAAGGATGAAGACCCCAAGAAGGAGGACACCACTCAATATCGGCGGTCACCCGAGAGGCAAAGAATTTCTTCCAATCATCTTCAGATAAATCCCGGATCAACAACTTCCTCCTATGAACAGCAAAAGGAGACAAATCACCATCCGGAAAATAAATTCTGAAGTGTTCTCGGAGCCATATGGTCAAGAGCAAAGGGCTTCCCCGACACATCTTGCCCGTCCTATGTAACTCATCAAGGCCCTGCAACGTCCCTACAATAAGAGGGATTACACTAAATTGCTGCTCCTTAGCTTGCAAAATAATCTCAGCCAACGGCGCGTCCGCAGTCCCGAAGGGTGTAACAAACAGTACTTCGCTGAAGAGACAAACGGCCATGGCATTTCTTTTGAAAGATTGAACCACCGGGTCCTCCGAGTGTAAACTGAAGAACATCGGCAACTCAGTTATGTCAATCACGGTACCGTGCAACATCTTCCTCACGTCCTCAACAGGGAGATTCAGTAACTCAACCCAAGAGTCGACGGCACCACGGTGATATTTAGGGACGGCAATCCGACCGGCCAAAGGCATGCCAAGGATGGCCCCGAAATCATCAACAGTCGGCACCATTTCATTAGCTGAAAGGTTGAAGGTATGGCTGTCGCAATCCCAGAAAGCCGCGGCAGCTCTCAACAAATCCCAATCCGGCTTCAACGTCCGCAAGGTGAAAAGAATTCGGAACCCGAAATCTTTAATGAAGGCCTTCTTGGGATGGGTCTTGAAAGAATACACAAAAGTGCCCAAGTCCTTTTCATACGCACTAACGACCTTGGCCTCAAGGGCAAAGGAATTGGAAGCCATGGAAAATGTTGATCACAAGCAAAGTTAAGCAATAATGTGATGTTCAAAAATGGCAGAAAGGAGCTGTGAGGATCAAGTGGTCGAACAGAAGATGATATTATAGCTGTTGGGGGCTCTTTTGGTCAGTAAATGTCAAGCCCGGAATTCCGCCTCCCAGACGCGCGCGCCACCCGCCAGCAGTCTGAAGTGCGCGCGCGTCCCAAGCCTACATAGTAAGGCGCGCGCCTCCCAGGTCTAAATCGCTTCAAGAAAACGGCCTTGTCAGAGATCTCCAGCCTAAATCAAGACACTGTCCCGATCCTCGGACACCCAGTTGGGCACACCTTTTTCTGGTCCGCCCTTAAGGCATGTCAAAAAATCGAAAGTAGGATAGAAACTCCCACTCAAAAGTAGGTTGTCCTCTTCAAAATTCCGAACTCCCTAAATTCTGTCACGGGTGCCACACCCCCCTCAAGAGTCGATCTCAACATTTCATCCCCAGCAGGAACGTTTTTCTGGTCACGGCCAACCGTGCCCGTACCCCACAATTCAAAAAGTCAAGTGTGACTCCAAATGGCAGGAGACTTCAAAGCAATATTTCATCAAACGGATTCACTAACGGATTCGTCAAACAAGGGTTCACTAACAACCTCATTCAAAACATTCAACTGTGCCCACACCCCTCCAAGTCGACAACTCGGTCCATATCGAGACAAGCTCCCACGAGCTCCAAGTCGGCAACTCGGTCCATATCGAGACAAACTCCCATGAGCTCCAAGTCGGCAACTCGGTCCATATCGAGACAAGCTCCCACGAGCTCCAAGTCGGCAACTCGGTCCATATCGAGACAAGCTCCCACGAGCTCCAAGTCGGCAACTCGGTCCATATCGAGACAAGCTCCCACGAGCTCCAAGTCGGCAACTCGGTCCATATCGAGACAAGCTCCCACGAGCTCCAAGTCGGCAACTCAGTCCATATCGAGACAAGCTCCCACGAGCTCCAAGTCGGCAACTCGGTCCATATCAAGACAAGCTCCCACGAGCTCCAGGTCAACAAACTCGGTCCATATCGAGACAAGCTCCCATGAGCTCCAAGTCGGCAACTCGGTCCATATCGAGACAAGCTCCCATGAGCTCCAAGTCGGCAACTCGGTCCATATCAAGACAAGCTCCCATGAGCTCCAAGTCGGCAACTCGGTCCATATCGAGACAAGCTCCATGAGCTCCAAGTCGGCAACTCGGTCCATATCGAGACAAGCTCCCATGAGCTCCAAGTCGGCAACTCGGTCCATATCAAGACAAGCTCCCATGAGCTCCAAGTCGGCAACTCGGTCCATATCGAGACAAGCTCCCATGAGCCCCAACTCAACAAACTCGGTCCATATCGAGACAAGCTCCCATGAGCTCCAATACAACACTCCAGCAAAATCCGCTCACACAGGGAGCGCACCACTATCTCTCGCAAATTCAGATTCCTGCTTTCATCGAGTATTTGCCTTTTCTTGGTGATGTCCTCGGCGGGTGTTTTTAACTTTCGTCGACGCATTCTGCTTTGCAGTCCACGTCGCCGAGGGGCTCTGTAGACACCCCGCCTTGGACCGCTCACCCCGATTACACATTTGATTTTATGTTTCTCCCCATTCTAAGTGTTTCTCGTTAGTTTCTGTCACTTCCGTTAAGTTCCTGACTGACTTCGTTAAGTCCAGGGACTAAACTGAATGACAGGGCTGACTTTCTAGTCCATTCTGTCAAAATTGCCTTATCTGAGTCGCGCGCCTCCGACACTAGGATCCAGACCCGCGCGCCTCCCGTCCCCAAAGCAGGAAGCGCGCGCCTCTGGGCGTCAGTTACAGATTTCTGGCCAGGATTCCCTCCCTTGCTCAATTTACAGGATTTTGCCCGGGAAGGATTTCTTGGTGACTGAGTTTTGGCACCAAAAACACCCCTCTTTCACCTATAAAAACCTCTCTTTACCTCCATTTTCAAGGATCGAAAAATCATCGGAAAAAGGGTCGAAAAATCAACAAAAGATTGAACTTACAAAAACTATACCAAAATCACTTTCTAAGGGTTCTCCAAGAATCAAATCAAGCAACATTTGAAGTTCTTCAAATTGTAGGTAAAAGTCCATCTTTTCCCTTCTTTTCTACTTCATCTCCTCTCTCTCTTTTACTTTAATCAAATGTGCAATCACCCAAATCATTTTGGGACATGACTCTAATGATCACCTCATATCATTGAGGTTGGTTAAGGAGTTATCTCCTACATTCCAAATCCTATTTTAAATCCCCCCTTTCATGACTTAAAGAAGAAGAAGAAGAACATTTTCATTCATGTAGATTTTGATCAAGCAAGACCAACTTTAGTTGGGCGAGATGGGTGTTTCGGTACTTCCCATCTCGTAATCTAACCCCCGAACCTCAAAACAAAGAATCTCTGCTTTCGTAATCAAACTTAGGCTACAATCAATAGGTTTTTCTTATGTTCCTCAAAACATAGGTGGCAACTCTAAAAACAAGTTAGACATCCTAGGATAATTCACGCGCTCTAGCCTAAAGCCGTGGTTTCCCCCGGGGTATCTACAGAAGGAAATGGAGTTTCTTAACTTGGAGCAGAATATTATGTCTGTGGCTCAGTATACAGCCAAATTCACTGAGTTATCCAGATACTGTACTCACTTAGTGGCAACTGAGGAGAGGAAGGCTATGCGATTTGTAAAGGGATTGAGAACTGTGATTCGAACTCAATTAGTATCCCACAAGTTACAAGATTTTCAAGATGCTGTTGATCGAGCCTACCAGGTGGAGCATGATATTGAGGAACACAAGAAGAAAATGGAGTTGTTAGGTGCAGGGAGGCAAGGTAGGCAACAACAACAACGTGATGGTAATAGAGGGAATCAAGGTGGATCTTCACAATCAAAAGGGTCTTCTCAAAGACAGTCAGATAATAGAAATCAGGGTAACCCTTCAGGGAGTCAAAATAAGAAGGTTTGTAACTATTGTAAAAAAGAAGGGCATTCTGAAGAGAAATGTTGGAAGAAACAAGGTAGATGTATGAATTGCGGTCAGTTGGGTCATTTTCAGAGGAAGTGTCCCAGGTTTAAAAATCAGTCTTCGGGAAGTGTAGTTGGGTCTTCTCAGGGCCAGAAGAGGGATTTTTCAGGAAAGCCTAAGGTGCAGGGTCGTGTCTTTGCCATTACTCAACAATAGGCTTCAGATTCCTCTAATGTGATAGGAGGTATTATTTCTGTGTTTGGTTTGAGAGCACGTATACTTATAGACCCTGGTTCATCGCATTCTTATGTGTCTGTGCATTTTGCTTCTTGATTACATGTGTCTCCTGAGTCTCTACCTTATGTGTTAGAGGTGTTCGTCCCTATGGGGAAGTGTTTGGCAACTGATAGAGTGTTGCGCACTTGTGATGTGCAAATTTGTGAGCATGTTTTACTTGCTGGTTTAGTGATGTTGCCATCGCAAGGTTTTAACGTTATTGTGGTGGAGTTTTATATGCTAGTGTGCTTTAATTAAGCATGGTAGATATATGTGTCTAGCATTCATGCTATTTATGCATTAAAGTTTGAATTTTTTTTTTATCACAAGATTATGCCTGGTATTTGGTTTATGGGGTTAGCAGCAGAGTGTCTATAGCTAAACTGGAGAATGTATTCTTTCTTTGTGGGATCTCAGATATATTTTCTATTGAGTAGTACATGATTGATGAAAACCTTGGGTTATCTTGAGTTGTTACGGTATAATGCTATAGTGTTGATATCTAGTGCAATGTATCCATAACATCGGTTGAGTTAAAGGAGTAGAAGATTCAACTTGAGATATTTCTTGACAAGGGATTCATTATGTTTCATATATCTACGTGGGATGCATCAGTAGTGTTTATTACAAAAAGGTATGGTAACGATGTGTGCTTTGAGAAGATTGATTCCTTATGAACAAAATCATCCTACCCATAATTTGAGATTTATTGCGATTAAACATCCATTTCATTAGCGAATGACTTTGATGGAGCTATATTTGAAGTGTTTTCTGTCCATAAAGTTGAAGTATTGATTTTTTCAAAGAGAGTTATTCATGAGATAATGCAGATTGAGTACCATGGTATATCATCCGGGAAAGGTAATGTGTTAGAGGAATTAACAATTTGGAGTCTTTGTGAGTTGAGACATGGTGTGATTTTGCGATTGCGGAAGCTTTAAGTTTCTATTATATTGAATGATTTCAACTATAGAAAATTACTAGTGGAATGAACGATGATAGACAACACGATTTTGTTCGTTGCTAGTGATGGAACTTTAACTTTTGTAGCAGAGTATGTAGTCAACACTTAGTGGAACCAACATACATAATGGAATTCAACTACAGAAGATAGCTTGAATTTTATGGGATGCCTACGAGCATGATATTAAATATGGGTTCCTTATTTACTTCTCGATTTTGGCAAGCATTTCAGAAGGCTTTGAATTCAGAATTTGGGGTTCAGAACGACTTTTCATCCTCAGACAGCTGGTCAGTTAGGAAGAACCATTCAGATTCTTGAGGATATGTTGAGAACTTGTTCAGATGATTCTGAGAATTCGTGGGATATACCTTTACTTTTCGTGGAGTTTGCTTAATATATCAGTTCTTTTGGGATTTTGGGAAGAGTTGGAAATTGGGTTATCATCTTATGTTACTTCCTTCTCTTGACAAGGTTTATAATGTGTTTCAAGTGTCGAAGCTACGCAAATTTGTTTATGATTCTTCTCATGTATATCTCATGAAGAGCATCCAGTTCAGGTGATTGATTCTAAAATTCTAAAATTGAGAACTAAAAGTATTCCTCTTGATAGAGTCGTGTGGAGGAACCATAATGTGGAAGAATCAACTTGGGAGCTTTGAAAGGAAATACCTTTGGTTATTTGATTTATTTGATAAGTTACCCTAAAATTCGGGACGAATTTTCTTTAAGGGGGAGTGATTGTAACGACCCCAAAACCCGTCCCTATTTATTTTATATTTTTGGGAATTTTAATTTGACATTATGTGTGCATTTTATGTGTTAAAAAATATTTTTATGACTTGCTTATATTATTTGCTTCATTGTGTTATTTATTTGGTTAATGGTAATAATGGTTAAAGGAGTTAAATGATTAAGTTGAAACTTTAGGGTTCAAAGTGTAACTTTAAAGTTTAGGGGGTTAATTGCTCAACTTGAAAGTTGGAGGACCTAATTGTAAAATGGGTAAAGATATTTTTAAAAGCAAACTTATCTCATCTCTCTGTGCGCACAACACACACACACACACTGAAATTCTCCCTGTTCCTCGTAGAAGAAAAGAAAAGGGTAAGTTCGTCCTATTTCGATTTAGTTCATTTTAATTACTTATCCATTTTAAAAACTAATTATATATAAATGATCAGGGCGTTGAGTAGGTCATTTCTACCTGAACAAAATATATTTCTGCGATACTTTTTCCGGAAATAGGTAAGTTACTAATTCCCCTTAAATAGTAAAATGGTCATATATTTGCTATATGTGTGTTATATGGTGAAATTATTGTGAAAAGAATTTAATTGTGATACTTGTTTATTTGGGATAAAGGGAGTATAATTATACTGGGTAAGTGACTTGGTTTGTATGTTAGGATGTATATGGATATGTTTATATACTTGATAATGTTAGTATAAGTGTTTGAAAGTATACTCCTACTCGTGGGACGGTAAATTATTAACTTAAGTTAAATGTTAAATAAGTATATTATAAAAATTATACTATTATTCGTGGGACGGGGAAATGAATGAAAGTATCCTAAATGAGTATATTAGTATATTAGAAAAATTATACTTATACTTGTGAGACGGTGAAACGAAAGGAGTGCAATTTTGGTATATTTGGAGGTTTGGGCGGTTGCACACTTTTTGTGGGCGATCGCACACTCTTTCTGGAGCAATTTGGCCTTAATTGAGTGTTTTGGGCGGCCTCACACTATTTTTGGGCGATCGCACACTTTTCCTAGAAAATGGTTCAACCTTCCGGAGGCCATAACTTCTTCATACGGACTCCGATTTAGTCGTGTAAACTATCGTTTTGAAGCTCTTCTTGTGTACTACGTGATGAGTTGGTTTATTCAGTTGGGTTCTAAATATTATATTACGGAAATCCAGTAGGTGTTTAATAACAAAAAGAGTATTAATGGTCCGTTGTTGTAGAGTTGGTCCTTTGTGATCGAGTTTGGAATAATGTAACCGTTTAGGTTCATTTTGAGTGTGGTACATCTTTATGATGATTTCGTAGGATTTCTTACTTTGGAATCCCTTGTGTGAGAAATGAATTCGACATACTTGGTTGTTGAGGATCGTGTTCAAGTGTGTGCAAGATTGTTGTTTGACTTAATGTCATTAATAAAGGATTGTGTTGTGGCCTAATGTCAATGTTGTGAACTCTTTTATGAGTAACGTGGTTGCATTTTTTGATGTGTTTGGCTTGGTTTCTTGTGTAGAATCATTGCCCCGGTTGTTGTTGTTTTAGCAAGTATTTATTACTGTGCTCTTTGTTGAAAGTCCAGCTGGTTTTGTGTGTTATCGAGTGGAGGTGGAAAGAATTATAATGGCACACTAGCCAAGTTCACTATAAGGCTTTTCCACTGGACCTATTTCCCCAGGTTTGGGTGTTATCGAGTGGAGGTGGAAAGCATTAAGGCTTTTCCACTGGACCTATTTCACCAGTCCAGATTGGCCTTAGATGGGATGAACTCGCTCCCTCGCGTGAGCATTTAGGGGTATGACTTTGTGTCATTTTCTCCCGCTGTTGTTGTTGTGGTGTTATATGGTTCCGGAACCTGCTTCAGCTATTGATGCTGCCCCGTTGTTACTTTGGTTCAATTGATTATGGTTTAGTTTTCGGGATCTCGGCTTCAGCTATTTATGCTACTCAACTGGTTTTCTCAACTGGTTTTCTCAGATGGTATTCTCAGATGGTTATGTTATTTCGGTAAACCTTGGCTTGGTATTCTCGTAGGAGTGTTTACTCCTACACTATGTGTTGTATGATGAGTTGGTCGTTATTTCCAACCGGTATGGGACGGTTGGCGATAGGGAGCCTCTCATATTATGTGCTATATGCTATATGATTATTTGTTGATATTGTTTCTTTATGATTATCATATCAGCATGTAACGTAGTTGCATTTTAGTAGCTTAGTGAGATTTATTCTCACCCCTTATTTGTTTACTGTTTTAGATAAAGGCGAGTCCAGGGGATAGGACACTTTGGCACGGGAGGACGTTGAAAGTGGTAAGAGTTGGGATTTGTTTTGGTCAAGGTTACATTACATAGATGTATAACCTTTTGGGTAGAGTTTCCTTGACTTCATCATCTTGTAATACCTATACTTTGGATAAGGTCGGTGTGTGTACATTTGTATAAAAGTTTGTAAGCCTTCGGGCTAAGTACTTTCGTTTGTGAAAGTGGTTTGAAAAGTTGGTTTGAAAGTCAGTGGAAGTCTTTGAACTTCAGGTGTTGATTTTGTTAAGTTTTATGAAAGTATATTTGAAAAAAAATTCAAAAGGTGTTTTATAACGTCTTCCATTCGTGTCCCGAGCGTGGGGCCAAGTAGGACCACGGGTCTGGGGCGCGACATACTTATTAATGATTGATGGTATTTTTGTTGTCATTTTTGCTACTGTATTGCAGTTGGGGTGCCGTCTCATAGAGTTGCTAATAGAAACAGCTTATATTCAACCTCCGGTTGATCAGTCAGCTGACGCTCCACGTGATATTCGGCCTGCATTTAGTCATACATTCAGACGTCTATCGTGGGATCCAAAGTAAGAAATATTTATGTTTCAGGTTAATTGGGCAGGATACTTTTATCTCTGATTTCTTAAGGTGAAGATGGCAGGGAAGTATTAGAAAATAGGTATTACAAAGAATTTTAGTTCTAACTATTGTTGATTGTAACATTAACTATATTATTCGAGAACAAAAATCTTTTAAGCCTTGTTAGTTTATAGCTCTTCTGAATGATTAATTGTAAGAATTGTTGTTGTTGTAATGAAAGGTTGGTTGTTATTATTGTTGAATGAAATGTTTGTTATTTCATGTTAATTTTTTTTTATTTGATTTTTTTGTTATAATTTATATAATTTGAAATAGCCACAGCAGCAAAAAATGAAAAAAAAATGAAAATATAGCCTTAGATAGCGCTTTATATACGCTACCTAAGCTTCCTTGCTTAGGTAGCGCATACAAAAGCGCTACGTAACGTTAAAATGTCATAAACAAATCTAGTGCTTAGATAGCGCATAAAAAGCGCTATCTAAGTTCATTTCTGAAAAACGCTATGTAAGCTCCAATGCTTAGGAAGAGCTATGGTAACTTGCATAGCGATAGCTTAGATAGCGCTTATTATGTTCTATCTAACAGCAAAACATAAGCGTTATGTAAGCCTGATTTTGTACTAGTGCAAAAACCGACGGATCCCGACCCGACCCGCATGGCAATATTAACATTTTATTTCTTTTCAACCATTATTACTTTCCTAACCTAGTATATGATCTAGTGTGCGTATTTTCAGATCCTAGGGTTTTCAAATCCTAGAGAGAGGGCATCGCAATCGGCGATTCAACTGGGGAGTGGCGACGTCGTCGAGGTCTCCATCCTCCGCTCCGGAAACCAACCTTCGCTCCGGCAACCAGCCAACCACCATCCTACGACAGTACTAGTCTTCCACAGGTCCGGCTACCTCGTCGTCCAAGGTAATTGTCGTGAGTGTTCGATTTTCATGAATCTTGAATGCATACTGTCATTATCAATTTATAATCCCTATTCTCTAGCAAATCTGAGTAGACATATCATTATTTTGCGACTTTAATATGTGACTCTGAGTGAATTTTGATTCTCAGTTGGTGAGTGTAATTTCAATCGTGTTCTTTGTCTAATTTCTGTCGAAAATTATACTTTGTAGGATGTAGCTACATATTTCATGTTTGCACAGTTGCACTTAAGCATGTTTTGAGACTTGCATAAAAATGTGAAGTGAAAGTGTGATAAAAATGAATGTTTTTATATTGGAAGTTTCTTAGACTATATATATATCAGTTTTTTTGAGTTCTTTTGTAGTAAATTGACTTTTTTTTTTTATTTATTAGATGTCTAAAAGAAAGGCTCGAGAGATTGAGGCTCCTAATATGATGATGATGTGCATGTATATGAGAAGGGGATGAACTTATGGTAGATTCTCAAAGTGTTGCTGCGAGTAAAACATCGGTTGGTTCAAGACCTCCTTTGAATGAGATTGAATCTTCTATGGAAGATACTAGTCTTAAGAAGAGTTTAACATCTGATGTGTGGAAATAGATGACTAGAACAACTATTGACGGGGTTGTTAAAGCCGTTTGTAATTTTTGTAACAAGAAGTTGAATGGGGCTAGCAGTGCTGGGACTTCTCATTTACGTAATCACTTGACTATGTGTAGAAAGACTAACAATAAAGATGTTGGGCAAATGTTGTTGTAAGCTGGTGAGAAGAAAAAGGATAGTAAGGTGGAGTACCGCGCATTTGCCTTTGATCAATCCAAGTCAAGAAGAGATCTTGCGGATATGATTATGTTACATGAATATCCATTTAGTATCGTAGATCATCATGGATTTCGTAAATTCTTAAACAACCTCCAAGCCTTATTTGAAATGATTACGAGAAATACTATCAAGAGTGACATTATGATGATTTATCATTCCAAGAGAGAGAAGTTGTTTAAGGAATTGGTAATCTTGAACTCGAGGGTTGCTATCACTAAAGATTTGTGGACCGCGAAACCGAACAAGAAAGGATTCATGGCAATTACTGCACATTATATTGATTCCTCGTGGGATTTGCAAAATTGAATAGTAAGGTATGTTTTAATTTACTAGCACAAGTTTTAGATTGCTCTACTAGTTGTTGTTTTTTTTGTTGAAATTTCATTCTTATGTTTTTCTTTTTGTTTTAGGTTTATTTATGTTCCCCCTTCATATAGTAGTGATGTCCTCACAGAATTTCTTGTTGAAGCATTAATGGAATTTAATCTTGATAGGAAGTTTTCAACTATCACAGTTAATAATGCATCTTCCAATGATTCTATGTTGGATAAGATGGTTGATAGACTAGATCCTAGCACACTTATGTTGAGAGGGAAAGTTATTCACATGCGGTGTTGTGCACATATTTTAAATTTGATTGTGAATGATGGGTTAGAGGTTATTAAGAAGGAAGTTGAAAATGTGAGAAATAGTGTTGTCTATTGGATAGGTTCTCGTAGTAGAATTCAAAAGTTTGAGGATTTGGCCCGCCAATTATCCATTAAAGACATTACTTCTTTCGTTCTTGATTGCCCTACTAGGTGGAATTCGACTTACATCATGCTTGAGGCCTTAAAGTATAGACTTATATTTCCACGACTAAAACTAAAAAGAAAGGTCTTATACTTGTTTGCCGGATGAAGAAGATTGGAGAAGAGTTGAAAGAATTACTGAGAAACTAAAAAAGTTTTATGATGTGACATTGATTTATTTGGGAACTTCTTATCCTACTTCTAATGAGTTTTTTCTACATGTTTGTGAAATCAAACTGGCATTGAATGATTGTGTTCTTGATCCCGAACTTTTTATTTCCGATATGGCAACAAAGATGCTTGACAAGTATGATAAATATTGGAGTGAATGTCATGAAATTTTGGGAATGACATGTGTTTTGGATCCGAGATTTAAGATGAAACTTGTTGAGTATTTTATGCCTAAAATTCATGGAGAGTTTGCTTTTGTTGAGATTGAAAAAATTCGAAATTCTTGTTTTGATTTGTTGAATGAGTACTAAAGTGAAAAGAATGTGAATGAAACGGTCGTGAGTGGAGCATCATCTTCTTGTTCTTCGGGTGGTGGTTGGAATGCAAGTGATAGGGCTTCGGATTTTAGGAAGTTTGTTTTTAGTACATCAAATCAAAGGGATGTAAAATCGGAATTAGATCACTACTTGGAAGAATTGGTGTTGCCAATAGAGGGAAGTTTGATGTTTTGGATGGTGGAAGACAAATGGAGTTAAATTTCCAACTCTACAAAAAATTGGTAGGGATGTGCTTGCTATACCGGTTACAAGTGTTGCTTTCGAGGTGGCCTTTAGCACAAGTGGAAGATTAATTAGTCCTCATCGTAGTAGATTGGCTCCCAACACATTAGAAACATTGATGTGCACCCAAAATTGGCTACGGAATGAAAATCAAGATAACTATTATAAATTGCTAACCTTTAGTTTATAACGCAAAATCTTGGGAAAAACGTGTTTTTCCAAATGCTTAGGAAAAACGTGCTTTAAAAAAAATGAGGTGGTATTTTTGTAAATAATCAGAACTTCTCAACGGTTCTGGATATCAATATAAAGGCTTCTGGATATGAGATTGATAGCCAGAACTTTTGAAAGTGATAGCCAGATGGGTCCTGGATATCAATATAAAGCGTTCTGGATATGAGATTGATAGCAGAACCTTTGAAAGTGATAGCCAGAACCTTTTAAAGTGATAACCAGAAGAGTTCTCTGGTTTTGGATATCAATATAAAGCCTTTTGAATATGAGATTGATAGCAGAACCTTTGAAAGTGATAGCCAGAAGGGTCCTAGATATCAGTATAAAGCCTTCTGGATATCAATATAAAGTCTTCTCGAGGTTTTGAAAAAAACGTTTTTCCTAACCATTAGGAAAAACGCGCTTTACAGGAGACCAACCCAGTTTATAAACTTGTAAATTTTACTTGTGTATAACTCATTACTTTTTTGTATATAGGTCTTTATTTGAGTGTGGCTAAAGTTGATAACTTGGCAACTTGCGGTGATGATGTTGATGTTTAAGATTGATTGGGTAAGGAAATTTTATTATGCCAATTATTTATTTAGTTACTCTTTCTAGTTTTAATTATCTCTTTGTTTATTTTTAACTATGTAGATTTGATGACTCGGGGTTAGAAGATGAAATGGGATTGAAGCGGAGAATAAAGTCTCCTTGAAATTGTTTGGTTTTAAACATTGTTATGATGGATTTTTATTTGTTTTGCCTGGGTTGTACTAACACTTAAGACTTAGCAGGTTGTCTTGATGTTTGATCATTTTTATTTGTTTTATTTGGGTTGTTACACTAAACAAGTAACTAGGTTGTTGACATTTGTGTATTGAAGTCTTTTTTAAGACTTGTTGTTGTTGTCTGTGTTCTTTTTTTTTTTTTTTTGGGATTTTTACCAATAAGTCATTGGGGGAATGTGGTATTTACCAATAAAAACACAACATTTCAAATTCTACCATAGGGTCCTTAGGTTCAAATCAATTTTACCAATAAATCCCTTGTACCTTTTAAATGGCAAAAATACCCCCAGCCCAAATTAAATCCTCCAACACCTCTAACCTTTGACTATTTTTGACTGCCACCTTTACATTTAACCACCACCGCCCGCCGCCACTGACCACCACCACCATCCGCCACCTACTGCCGGCCACCACCACCGCTGACCACCACCATCCGCCGCCGCTGACCGCCGGCCGCCACCACCACCATCCGCCGCCGCTGACCACCGGCCACCACCACAGCTAACCACCACCACCGACCGCCGACGAGCCGCCGTCGGCCACCGCCATCTGCAACCCCAAGTATTATAAATAAAAATTATTTGCTCTTGGGAGGGTTTGAACCCAAGACCTCTTGGTTTTGGTTAAGAGCCCTAACCTCTAAGCCAAGCTTCTTACTTGTTTCATTAGTAGACTATTATATATTTAACACTACAATCTCACTTTTTTTTTTTTTTTTGGTTAGGAGCATTAATTCTTCACAATTGGACAATTACTCATTTTTAATAAAACAAAATAAGATAAATTTATTTCACAATTGTTTAAAGAGCATTTGACAACACATAGTTCTGAAAATGAGTATCCTTTGTAAAAATTGATAACTGAGAAATGAATGTACCAGTTCTTGTATATGTGAATAACTGAGAAATGAATGTCTCATTTATTATATAATTAAACCGATAAATTGAGTCACCAATTGGGAAAAATGAGAGGTGATTTTATCAGTTTTTATTCAATTATGAATAACTGTTAAATGAATGTCTCAGTTATTATATTCAAATTCATGTGTGAACAATTGTGAAACGCATGTCTCAGTTATTATAATGATTGTGAAATCATACAACTGTGAAACCATATAATTGTGAAATCATACAACTGTGAAATCAATTGAGAATAAATTTTATAAGTGATAAATGAAAAATGACACAAGTAAAATGAGTAATCATTCAAATGTGAAATTAATTGAGAAATGAAAATGATTTGTCAATTATTTACAAGAGAAAAATGAAGTTTTTATTTTTAAAATTTGAATCATAACTTGAATATACTTGTTTGATTTCCTTGCCTTATTTTTCCACATCAAGTGGGCTCCAATAATTTCCTGAAAGCTTACATATTATAGTCACACTAATGATCTTCAATTATGCAATCTAAGAATATATGTCCATTATTTCCCTATTATATTGAAGGATTTATAATTTGCTTGGCTACAATTTACAGGAGAGGAAGCGGGGGACGTGGCTTCATCAGTGGTGCTGGAGAAACAGAACTTCAGCTTCAACGCCGAAGGTTTGCTGCTTGACTCTAAATATGAGTATCCTTTGTAAATATGTACCAGTTTGGCGTGAGTAGCTTTTGGGTGAGGAGGGGTAATTTGGTCCAGCGACAATACCAGGGACTTATTGGGGGGTTTTGTAAATATCAGTCCTTATTGGTAGTATTTATTTGGTTGATGGATGTTTTGGTCAAAGCCTCTCTTTTTTTTGTACAAGTTGTTGTTGTTGTGTTCTTGCTGTCTGTGAGTAATGACAGCAAAAAGTGGGATCATTCCCTAGTTGTTTTTTTTCGTGTGCAGTCGGGCGGGTTCGGGCCAGGCACATGTTTATACCCCTCGGGTCGGGCCGGGTACGGTGTGACCAATTGTATGTGTGGGTCAGGTTCGGGTTTGATCAAACCGGCCCGTTGTCATCACTGCTTATAAATAAATAATACTGTAATGAAAAAAAAAGGTGTTGTTATACACACCCGTAAAACTTATAAATACACCCGTAAGTAGATTGAAATTTTAAATGGTACAACACTGTAAAGCACAGTTACGGGTGTATTCATAAGTTTTACCCCTGTGTATAACAAGAACAAAAAAAAAAAAAAAAAACAATCTTCGTATTGGGCAACGCGTTACTCAATTCCAATTTACCCAAACCCTAATTCAGAGCCAAAACCCTAGATTTTACAATCAAGCTGCGCATTTGCCGTTTCTCTCCCATCTTCTCAAAACCCTCCAATTTTTCAGCAATTTCCAGAAGGGCCGACATCAATTTCAAGATGACAATTAAGCTGTTCGGCGGTAGTGATAGCTCCGATGACGAAGAACCAAAGATAGAAATCAACAAGGAGTTTGCTCGCCGGTACGAGCACAATAAGAAACGCGAGGAGTTGCACCGGTACGAGGAGCTGAGGAAGAAAGGCGTTATTGATTCTGGTTCAGATGACAGTGAAGACGATTCGTCCGAGGATGAGTTCGATGAATTGAGTAAGAACGATTTGAAGTTCTTCGATGCTTTGATTAAGGTTAAGAAACAGGATCCTGCTCTTAATGATAAAGAAGCCAAGCTATTTGATTCTGATGAGTCTGAGTCAGAGCCGGAGCCGGAAGGGGAAGGCGGAGAGGGAAAGGACAAGAAGGAAAAGAAGAAGAAGAAGCGAATGTACTTGAAGGATGTGACGGCGAAGCACTTGATTGAGGAAGGGCCGGAGTTTGAGGAGGAGAGAGAGGAGAGGAAAAAGAGTTATTTTGAAGAACAAGAGGAGTTGAGAAGGGCTTTTCTGGATGCGGCTGCGGGCGAAGATGACGAAGATGATGATTTTTTGAAGGAGAAAAAGGGTGGTACTGATGATATTGACGGTGATGGTGATGAATTTGATAAGAAGTTGGATGAGTATTTTAGGCCTGATGATAAATTGGATGAAAAGGAGATGTTTTTGAAGGAATATTTCAGGAAGAAGCTGTGGTTGGAGAAGGATGATAAGAAGGTGTTAGATGGGGATGATGTTGGTATTTCGGAGGATGAGGAGGAGATTGAGAAGCAAGAGGACTATGAGAGAGAGTTTAATTTTAGGTTTGAGGAGAATGCTGGGGATAGGGTTTTGGGTCACTCGAGAGTTGTGGAGGGTTCGGTGAGGAAGAAGACTAATGCTAGGAAATTGCAGAGGCAAAGCAAGGAGGAGAGGATGGCTCAGGCAGAGTTTGAGAGGAAGGAGGAGTTGAAGCATTTGAAGAATTTGAAGAAGAAGGAGATAAGTGAGAAGCTTAAGAAAATTAGGGAGACCGCTGGATTTGAGGACAATTCTGCTTGCTTGTTGGATGAAGAGGATCTGGAAGATGAATTTGATCCCGATGAGTATGATAAGAAGATGAATAAAGCTTTTGATGTTGATTATTACGAGGCAGATGATGTCGACCCTGAGTTTGGGAGCGATAATGAGGAAGATGGGGGTGGATTGGAGAAACCTGATTTTAGTAAAGAAGATGAGTTGCTTGGTCTTTCAAAAGGGTGGGAGGACGTGTATGGGTATGGGGATGGATTCTCAGCTGCTAGGGAAAGAACATTGAAACAACGAATGGATAATGATGGTGACAGTGAGCTGGTGAAGGAAGATGATGTAGTTACTGAAGAGGGTAAGTCGAAGAAAAAGCGGAAAAGGTCTGCTGAGGAGAAAGAGGTTCTTGGTAAAGAGTTGGAAGAGTATTATAAGCTGGACTATGAGGATACCATTGGGGACTTAAAGACGAGGTTTAAGTACAGACCAGTGAAATCTAAAAGATTTGGATTAAGTACGAAGGAAGTTCTTTTGTTGGATGACAAGGAGTTGAATCAATATGTTTCTCTAAAGAAGATAGCCCCTTACGTAGAGAAGGAGTGGCAAGTTCCTCATAATAGGAGATTAGAACAAAAACAAAGGATTAAGTCTCTTATTAACGAGGCATCTATTGGTCAGAGCAGCGGGAAGAAAACTTTGAGAGGTGATGGCAAGAAACCAAATGAACCATTCAGTGTTATCGAAAAAAGTAAATCAGAAGCCGAAGAAAACCATGATGCTCAATCCAGGCGCGCTAGGAGAAGGCAAAATCAAGCTGAGTTCAAACTATCGCGGTCTAGGCTTTTGGCTTATGGAAAATCCTCAAATCCCAAGAGTAAAAAGAAGCACTAATTTATATCCGTAGTTGTGTCTACAGCAGAGAGTGAGGTAACTTTTCTAAATCAAAATAGCTTTTTGATTATCATGCTTTATTTCCGTTTGATGAAATTTTCATTTAGTGCCTCTTAATTGGTTAATTAGAATGCATTTGATGAAACACACAAACCTTACAGGCTTACACTAACAAAAAGGAATTCATCTGTGGAATGAATTAGTTATTCCTGTTTTCTCGATCCCATTAGATCAAATGTTGGCAAAGAGCTTTTGAAAAAAAAACAAATTTTATTTACTCTGGACTTGATAAGAAATTTTGAAGTCAGCAGCATATGTGCTATCTGTTACCGCCTTATCTTTTATTTGTTCACTTTACTTTTAAATCATTCTAGATTGAATGTGAAGGGTATGTAGTATGTGTACTACACCAACAGTATTGTCAGGTAATATGCAAGAGAAAAGCTTTACGATACTAAGAATGTTTAAGAACTCAACATGAGGAGCTTCACTCAGCATCCTTCACAATCCCTGTCTTTCACATGATGGACCAACGGACGCAAGGTTTTATGTGTTTGGTCTTTTAGGCCAAGTTCACGCCTAAATTGCCACTGTTCTTCATTAAACTTTTCGACCGTCTTCTGATACAAGTTTGATACTCAATTGTATTCTTATTGCACATACTGAATTGAAGCATGCCATTCCAAATAGAAATTCCTTATGTGCACCAGGTTCATGTGAAGTTAAAGCATGTTCTGATTGCACCACCATATAGGCATAAGCATCCCTTAACTGCTATGGGTAACTATTTTGGCAAAAATATTAGAATCTCTCTCTGGGATAATGTGTATGTTTGGGGTTATTAGCCTTTGATTACTGTGGTTTGGGGGCATAGGGTGGGAAGGGATACTTCTGCTTCATTATACTCCCCCCGTCCCTAAATGAATGTCCAAAATTCATTTTAAGGGACATCTAAAAATCTCTACTATTTATACAAGTTAGTGGCAAAGATTCAAATATAATCTTGTAATCCTCTTTCCAAACATTTAGTTTTACAAGTATAAAGAGACTGATGAAAAAATTTGGTAAAAAACATTTAGGAACAAAGTTATTTTCGAAAATGACATTCTTCTTGGGAAATTTTTTTCTTGAAATTGGACATTCATTTAGGACAGCGGGAGTATTAACATTCCACCTCTTTCTGCACTGGGTATTTTGTCCAGTCATAATATTCCTAGCTATGTGCCTTGAGTATCAAGAAGTTGATATTGTACTAAGCTTCTCCATCACATTGATTATCATTTTCTCAGTTAGTTAGGGCATGTAGCCTGCATAGTCAGCCCAAAGGTATTAAACTGCGTACTATGTTTTAGGTAAATATAACTTCAATTTTTAACTCGGGATAATAAAGTATTGCCGTGGATTTAATTTGACTTCTTACTAGCAGAAGATCAGGAAACACAAACAAGGAACATAGTAGTTTATGTGAATCAGATAAACAAATTAGTTACTTTAAAACTACATTGACAGCAACTGTGGGTTAAGTTGATCTCATCTCTAAGCATGTGACCATGTATATAAATAAAGGCTGCATATACATATTGCACAACTGAACCCTGGTTACTAGTCCTCTGGTTAGATTAAGTACTGTTAAAGATATTTGGTGCAGTATGAGGTGTCTCGACCTCTGTAGATTTTAATTTTGCAAGTAATTAGTTACAAATATGTCCGGAAGTGTCTTACACTAACATACTTAATATACTCAATTTACAATTGTCTCTGGAGGATGGATAACTATAAACATATTGTATGAGATAATTTGTGTGCCTTTATGTACTCCCTCCATCCCGTAATAAATGTCACGCTTTCCTTTTTAATCTATCCCAAAATAAATGTTGCATTTCTAAATTAGGAAAGAGTGTTGCTGTAATTTTACATTTGTACATGCAATGTACAAATAAGTAAAGCAAGTTTCTTAAAACCGTTAACAAGTCAACTACAACATTTATTTTGGGACGGAGGAAGTAGATATCTTTGTGCTGGTGTTGTGAGTATACTTCTTTTATGTGATTGTCATCTGGTACAATAATTTTATATATCTGTCTTGAGCATACTCCAGAACTTGGCATTTCAGAAACTTCTTATTGTTGATAACTATAAGTGCATTGCAGAGCCCGTAAGAGTATGGTAGGTCATACATGCTAGTGTTCTTGTATTGGAATATGTCATGCAAAAGTTGGAAGAATGTAGATATTACTACCTCCGTCTCAGTATGAATGTCTAAAAAAATTTAAAATTTGCTCGTGATATGTGAATATTACTACATCCGTCCCAAAATGAAATTCATTTTCAAATTTTCTCTTGATAAAGAGCAAATTTGAATTAATTTTTTTGGACAATCATTTAGGGACGGAGGGAGTAGTATATCTGAACAATATTCAGAGTTAACATGCTAAAATACATGTTTTATACCTGCTCTTGTGCTGCTTTTATTTGTTTACGTTGCTCCCTGGATTTACTATCCTGTTTTTATGGTGATTGCAGCTTTCATAGGTCGCAACTAGCTATATTGGTGTGCAATTCTGAGCCCAGCTGATTTTAACAGAAATGACAAGATAGCTTTACAAGAACTTTTCGAGCTGGTGGCGGAGGTCTGCCTTGGTTGATAATCGGAATGCAACGGGGATGGAAATTATCGTAGAAGAGGCTGCATTTTAGAAGTGAGATGCTGCTTTTATTTAGTTGTTTTATTTGTACAACTCATATTACCCTTGGTATTTTTTGGCCTAATCGGGCAATGAGAGGTTTTGATAGCTAAATTAAACCAGGGATTTGATAAAACTTTATGCGTTTACAGGAATTTTAAATATTTTAATTTGTCTGAGCTTTGTGTTAAAAGTCGCTTCGATGGAATATTTGTAGTTAATGTTGATTTTTTTTTATTCCGAAAGCGTAAATCGACTTGCGTGGAAAGCCAAGTAATTGTCCTGGTCAGCAAATCATTAAAGACACTAGCACTATACAGTTAGAAAAATAACCATGAAAATTCTCACCCTTCGTCTACCCTCTCCTACCCTCTCCTCTGTAAACTGTTCTGGAGCAAGATCGTGTAAAGGTCTTCAAAAATCTCCATCGCAATATATGCCTTATTTCAAGTTTGTAACGATAAAAGCATATTGATTTTTTTTTTTTTAGCCTGTTCATGTCCATCAAAGTGAAAATTTGGCTTGGGTGAATCTCAGTTGAAGTGAAAATTTGGCTTTGATTGTTTTGCCTTTAACATGCTTGACAATGCCTATTCTTGTTTTTTTTTTGGAATTATTTGCTATTTTATACTTTGGCTTGGGTGTAATTCAGTTTTCCGTTAAAATTTGGCTTGATTGTGATGCCCTTAACATGCTTGACAAAATGCCTAAACCAAGTGCTCTATACATGAACATCATTTGAATTGCAAAACCGTTGGTGCTTGAATTGAATGGGTGAGTGTATGTTCATCAATAAAGTTTCAGGGGTAAATTTGTTAATAGTTTATTCTTCAAAGCTTGGGTTTAGTGATCAATACGAATATTTGATTTATTGCTAGGCTAATGCAATGAAGAACCAGATCATTGGACAAAGAAAGATGGTGCAGAGCGAATATCAATCAAGAGAGGAGGCGAGTCAGACAACTAGGCTACTGTTTTTCCATTCTTGACTCTGTCAATTAGATGAGGATGGATGGTCTGCTGATCCATGGCATTTCGAAGTAGACACAGATACATACTTGATGTCCATTCAAACAACACTAAAACATAAGCAACACATGGAAGTAGTTTAATATTCCATGTCGAAATAACTACAATGAATATGTTCCAAATAGGTCAAAAACCAAAACTTAAACTCATTAGACAGAAAAACGAAATTTCATTCTAGAATTGCAATTGCCTTTGTGAGCCTGTAAGAAAAATGTCATATCAGACCATATTTTTATGGTGTATATTATATACTATGTATATATATATATATAGGCATACCTGGCCATGTAGTAGTTATAACCTCAAGCCTATTGTCACCCATAGTTGAGAAATCTAGTATAGAATCATGGAATCCAAAGTTGTGATTCTGTTTAAGATGATAAGAAGGTCAATTAAGCACCTGATGCATAATAGTACTAACAATTTAAGTATTACATAAATTTCAGCAGAGGTAGTACCTGCTGGCCATGGCTAGATTCATTCTCTTGCAAAGGCTCAAAACTTGATGAAATGTGTTGGGATGGATTTATCTATGAGCATTTAAAAAAAAAAACAAAAGAGCCATCCTAAATGAATCATTTCTATGAAAAAGTAGGTACTTATTTATCAAAAAACTGGCTTACCATTTGATGATATTGTGTCACATGACTATGAATAAATCCAGGTGAAGATAACATAATATCAAAGATAATCTTCATAAAAAAGTTTAAATATAACAAACAAATATTACTTTTTTTTTTTTCTTTTTGGTGCAATTTTTCTTGGCTTGATCCACATTTTTTTTCTTGTGTTCCTCGACTTCCAGTTGGCTGCTGCATTATTCAAACAATAAAGCTAATGAACACGATAGAAAATATTTTTCATAACTGTAATAAAAAGAATTGACCTAATATATACCTTCTTTCGTCCATTTCCCAATTTCTCTTCCTTTGACTACTTTCTGTTCGAAGGTGGGCGACCCTTTGTTCTCACTTTCAACGGAGTAAGGAGCCTATTTTCTGAACTTGGTAATCCATTCTCATATGATTCTGGAACTGATGTTAATGGAACTTCATTTCCTTGAATACTTTCATTATGAGACTCAGTGGCAATAAGTTTCACTTTTGCATCTACTAATAATTCAATCAAGGAATCACATTTTTCATCAGATTGCTCACCAAGTTGTTGAAGTTCAAACAACAATGGCCTCAACTTACAATTGCGAACCCTTTGTTCATTATTGTTGCAGTCGTCATAAACATTTGTCATTAGAGAATAAGCACGCTTAATGTCCTTTTGCCATCTTTCCAAAATGTACCGAGTTGGAACTTCATTCACTTTCTGTTTTATGAGTACAGCAATGGCATGCCTACATAAAATTCCCCTATACTCAAATAGGTGGCTGTGTTAGTACCCAACCTGAAAATGAGTTATTAGGCATTCTAGAACTCCCAGGGACCTCCCAGGTATTTACAAACTGCGCAGGACTTATCCAGGATTTCCCGAAAGCCCAGATAAGAAGATATTCTCGACTGATCGGATGAGGGATCGAAGATAGACGTTATCTCATCATCCTCCAGAGTCCAAGCTGATCAAAGCATTGGGAACCGAGCCAACCACTTGGACCGGCCGGGCGGCCAGTCTAGGAGGGGCCGGGCGGCCACTCCTTCCGAGTCAAAAACCCTATAAATAGGTGACCTCAGTTCATAATTTCAACACACAATTCTCTCCCCCGAGTTCTACAGTCTAAACTGCAGACAAAACTCTCTCTAAGCCTTTCTAGCAATCCCGAAGGTCCGGTGAATCCACGCGAGAGAATCAACTTCGTTCTTGTCAAGATTGGTGAGAATTTGTCATGTTTTCTTAGTTTAGATCTGACTTATGCTAGTTTCATTATGTTTATACATCTATATTCATATGATTCATAACGTGTTCTTCATGTTCTTACTAGAATTCATAATATGCTCTATATCTAGGGTAGCGATTTTCATGCTTATGTGTTATTTCATACATGTTTCATGATGTTCTTATTATTATGCTAGATTTACTACTTACCATGCGTAACATGTTAGATCTAATATTTTAATCCCTACTTATAATGCATAGCCAATGATGATCAACGAGATCTAGGAACTATTTCTAAACCCTAAAACTCTAGGTAATTACTCCCATGATCAATAACTCTCCAATGATGAATATGATGAATACACGTTGATCTTATCAATGGTATAATCATTATTCTAGGATGTGATCATATTGTATGATTCTTTCTCCTCCCCCTTCATTATGCATGATCCCACTTTTTCTCTCTATTTCGATTATGTGCGAACTACGCTGACCTTGAGCTTCTCATCATGAGAGGAACGTAGGCAATCTTCGGATCTGGTCTCAATCACTAACACACTACAAACACATTCATCATGATAGAAAGTCCGACTGCTCGGGCGATAGGAGTGATAACTTGATATTCTTCTCTTGTCGTAACTTGACCCCCGAACCCTCTCTGTTAGCTTTTTCTCAATGTTTTAGCTCGATAAAAACAACGTGGCGACTCTTAATAAGGTTAAATGCTAACTTGAATATCCTAATCCCATAGAAAAGATAAATAAAGATAAATAAAAGAAAGACTTCCCATGCATCGCCGGCATTTACGGAAAGGGGTATTCACAGTGGCGACTCTGCTGGGGACTAGCTTTGAACATCTTCAAACATAGAGGGTCAAACTTTCGTTAATATCATGATTGTACTTACTGTAGATACCTCGGGAGAGCCGCTAGAGCGGTGGAAGGATCCTAGGATGTCTAATTGATTTTATTTTGTAGAGTCGCCACCTATGTTTTTGAAGAACATAAGAAAAACCTAGAAATAGCCTTTTTTAATGTTACGAAACCAAAGATTCGGGAAGATAAGGGTTCGGGGGTTAGGTGATGGAGTTGGAAGTACTTAAACACCCACTCCGCCCCGCTTACGCGGGTCTTGCTACAATTGGTGTTCTAATGCTAAAAAGTCCTTCTATTTATTAATATGAAAATGTGCTAACGATTACAAGGGAAAGAAAAGGGAAATAAAAAGAGAATTGTTTTATTTATTGATTTATGCTAAGAATTACATGTTGAATTATTGCTAAATCATTACATTAAGAAATGATCAATGATTGAAATAGAGATTGGAATGTTGGGATGTAACCTTGGCCAAACTTCAATAGTGAAGTGGCCTTTTGGTTGTATCCCTTTTTATGGAGATTGCATACTCATTAGAGAAGTGAGAGATGAAGAAAACAAGTAAAGAGTTTTGACAAAGAGAATTAAAAGAGTTTAGAAGGAGAAAGTGAGAGTTGTACCTTGTGCTTGAATGGGGAAGAACCAAATTGTCTATAGTGACCACCCTTTGAAAATGGATTTTATGTGTTTTAAAGTGTTTTTGATTCAAGAATTCCTCCTCCTTTTCCATGGTGGAATGAAGAGGTATTTATAGGTGTTAGGGAAGTGTTTGTGGTCACAAAGATGGCCCTTCCCCGGATCAAGCCAAGACATAATGGCTTTGGGGGTTACAAATCAGAAGAGGAGGGAAATTTGGAAAAATCTGGGATCCTGGAGGTGGGAAGCGCGCACCTCCCACCCCCCTATGGGAGGCGCGCCTCGTCCCACAAAGAAGGCCAAAGGCGCGCTCGTCCCACCTTCAGGAAATCCATATTTTAGCCCAAAGTTAACCCCGTTATGCAGTTAAGTCCCAAAACTAACGAGATCAGTTAGAAACTTAACGAACACCACGAAAGTCAACAAAAACAAAGTAAACAAAGACTCAAGTTGACTTTGTCACTTAGTCAAATCCAAGACTAACGGAGTAAGTCAAGAACTTAACGGAAAGTAACAAAACATAACAGAAGAGAGGAAGATAGAGAATGTGTATGCAATCGGGACATGAGAGGTCCAAGGCGGGGTGTCTACAGAGCCCCTCGACGACGTGGATTGCAAAGCAAAACGCGTCGACGAATGTGAAAAAAACACCCGCCGAGTGTTGGGTTTCGTAGTCACATGCGCAGCGGAATTAAGCATTTAAAATTTAATGAAACCCAAAGCCCATAGATCCATTCATATGATTAAGTCAAATACAACAATATGAATACTAGAATACTAACCCTTTATGCCTTTGATTTTGCAACCTTGAATTCGATAGAGACTTGAAAACTTGATCACGATCATAGTAATAATCACGAACTTTGAAGATGATAAGTTTCACCCTCTAGCGGTATCCACACCACGAACGAATATCAAGAACACTTGATCTTGGTTGCTAGACCAAATTATGAAACACGTTTTCACAATTAATATGAACTATATGGAATTTTCTTTGTGTATAATTTTGTTCTTCAATCTAGGATTTCTTAGAACAAAATAAAACCCTCTCAAACTCTTTGGAGGCTTGCACAAACATTAGGTAGGAGTTATGGCCGAATTCTGATGTTTATACACAAGTAAGACCTATTCCAAATAGGAAACTTGTCTTAAAACCCGTCCAAAATTCGATTCCGAGTCAAATTAGGAATCTGCCCCCGACAGCACTATGTGGCCGCCCAAGAACACTTGTGCGGTCGCCCAAGTCATCTGGAACAAACTGGTACAAACTGACTCAAGCTGTGCGGCCGCCCAGTACAATTTGGGCGGTCGCCCACTTGCCCATTTTTCCAGAATTTCCAAATTTCCACAATTTCCAATATAGTCCTTATTTAGGATTCGTTCTATTGTGTGTGACCCTCTAGGATTATACTAAGTTGGCAATGGGTTCAAACATGAAACCATAAGATATGATTAGGTTCTAGCAAACCGTCATACCTACCCAAATAGTATAACTAGATACAAGTTCGCATTCCTTTTAGAACATGTCATAATCCCTTTATCCACGATGTCATTGAACACAAGTCATGGTCAACAAGTCAACTTGTATTGTTCAATACTTTCTCGATTCCGAATATGTTGATAATCCAAATGACATTGATCCAATCAATCCATTTGAGTTTGGCCAAACATTTCACCAACATCATTCCTTCGAGGGGCCCAAGCTTGACATCTCTCCGAAGAGGGACAAATCCATTTAGCTTATTATTCTTCCCTACGTGAATCCGATTATGCCAACCATACCCTTTGTAACTACCGTGTTAAGGTAGCGTTTGAATATGTCAAACATAATGTTCATCAAGTGGAAGACTATAATAACTTCATGTCTAAGGATTCAAATGACATAACTAATATGAGATTTATATATGACATCGACCATGAAATAAATCTCATACCGCGGGTCATGTCCAGTACCTTGTTCCAAACAAGTACCTATAAATCTAACATGATCATCCCATGATCATTTAGCCTTTATACTAGTGCTTAACAAGCTCTAGGGACGGAGATTATTATAAGCAAACACGAGCCATAATAATAATCTTATTATCTCTTTATCATTATGAATAAATGATAACTCATACAACGTTTAACAAACGTGCCTAGGGCACCAACACCAACAATCTCCCACTTGCCCTAGGCCCAATTCCCTAGGTATCCAATACCCATGGACCTAACATGACCATCATGTTTAGCTTTGTGGAAGTCCCATTCTTTAGCGTGTCTGTAACGTTATCATTATGAGGTACTTTTGCATATATGTACTTCTCTCTTATCAACGATTTCTCGAACGATAAGAAAACGCCTAAGTATGTGTTCGGGTTTAGGATGTGCCCTTGGTTCCTTTGCTTGCTCAATAGCACCACTATTATCACTAATATGGTCTATTGGATTAGAAATACTAGGAACCATCTTAAGTTCACCAATGAACTTCTTAATCCAAACAACTTCCTTTGCAGCATCCAATGCAGCAATATACTTAGATTTTAGTCGTAGAATTAGTGACTGTACTCTGCTTGGAACCATTCCAACTTACAGCTTCACTATTATTTATAAAACTCAATTGCGATCTTTACCATTTTTGTCGGTTTGGAAGCATGCATCCGTGTATCCATATACATCGAGATCATCTTCCATCCCTCCATAGATCATAACAATTCTTTAGTCCTTCTTAAGTACTTTAAGAACTGTTTCACAGCCATCCAGTGATTCTCACCGGTTTCGTCATGCTCCAAGCATTTAGATATATCCGGCTTAGTACTTATCATGGTATGATGGATCCAATTGCCGAAGCAAATGGCATCCCATTCATTCTTCTCATGCTCATCATTTGTCTCAGGACATTTGAGTCTTTGCATAGAAAACTCCATGTAACATTAACAACCCTCTCTTAGAATTTTCTTTGCGGAATCTTCTAATGACTTTGTCAATGTATGTACTTTGGCTTAATAAATTAGCTTCTTCGATCTATCTCTATAGTTCTTAATGCCAAGGACATATGCAGTTCATCCATATTCTTTATTGCGAAACATTTTCTTAACAAAGTCTTTGCAGACTATCGTATAGGAATTTCGTTTCCAATGAGCAATATGTCATCCACATATTTAATTTAAGGAATATCACTATGCTCCCACTAATCTTCTTGTATATACAAGGTTCATCTTCGTTGTTGATCAAGTCAAACTCTTTTGATTTATCAAAACGGAGATTCCAACTCCCACAAGTTTGCTTTAATCCATCCAATGGATTTCTGCAACTTTCATACCTTTTAGAATTTTCTTGACTATCAAAACCTTTAGGTTGTATCCAATACATCCTTAAGTGAGTTCCCGTTGAGGAACGCTTGTTTTGACATCATTTTGTCAAATTTCATATTCCAAATATGAACATGTGACTATGAAAATTCTAATAAGTTTCTTGCTACCCATGTAACATTTTTCTCCAAGAAAAGTCATTCATCTCCTTTGGTTTTTACACCTTAGGTTAGAATGATCAAGTTCCAAACTTGATTATTATACATGAATTGCCTTTTAGATTTATGACTCAAAGCCATTAATCTAAATGTGGAGTTGACATTGCATCTTTGATAGGTGGTAAATACTTCATTCTAAATGAACTTTACCTCAATACTTTCTATTTCGAAATATCTAATATTTCTACTAATAGATTGTATCCTATCATGTATTGCAAGTATTTGTATATCTTGAACAGACTTTTCATGACTCCTTGTGAAAACTTGTTCAACTTCCATCTTAGGTTAAAATATATTTTCTAGGTCTCGAACCATTCGAGATACATTTTACTCCCACTGATTCTTTTAGAGATAAACCATTTATCTAGAAAAGTATCATCATAATCAACAAACCATTTGTTTCTTATGAGTAAAATTGTCATCCTCAAGTTTCCTTAGGATATCCCATGAAAATATATTTATTAGATTTAAATGTGAGTGTGTCCCAGACAGCTCCTTTCCAAAAGGTCTCACCATCTTAAATCTTTTACGAAAGACAAACCGAGTTTTTCTTTCATCATTTAACCTCTTTTGATGGAACTCAAATTAGTGTGATCATAGCGGTTTTAAATACATAACCCCAAAATGAATAATGGAAGATCACTTTGACTTTGTCATCCAATCAACCATATCCAATAAGGTTCTTATACTTCCATGCAGACACATTATTTAGAATGATGTTCTCAGTGAAGTCAATTTGTGAAACCATTTCACAACTTTAATGATGACTGTCAAATTCTTGGTTTAATTATTCATCATCATGATCCAATCATAATCTTTGAATAATTTTACCAAGTATGATAAAATTCTCTTTTAGCATTGCTTCTTAATGCACCATACACATCGGAATGTATTAGGTCAATTAAGATATTAGCCTTTTTACCAATCATAGTAAAAGATGTCTTGATCCAAGTAAATAAGATTTGCATAAATCATGTGATTCCAAATCATATGGCTTAAAACTCCGTCCCATGGAATTTTAGATATGCATTTCTCATTTATTTGATCAAAACAATAATGCATAAAGAATTTTAATTATTTATGTTATAGCCTTTATTACTTTGTTCTCAAGACTTAGGATATAAGATTTATTTATATGATAACTGTCACGACCCGAAATCTAGGCTCTATATTAGTAATTAAGTGGTTTATTTAATTTTGCTTTTTAATTATAAATTATTATTTATTTAAATAATCTATTGTGCAAATTATGTGTTATAATATTTATGCCTAGCATTTATTTGGGTCATGGGCTAGTGTAGAAGTATTGGGTCTTAATGTTAGTTGGGAGTGTAGTATTTGGTGTTTGTGTGAGAGAGGGGGCCTAAGTGCAACATTTTGAATAATTTTCCTTACTCCCTCCCTACTCCTCCCCTCACCTCCCTCACCTTCTCCTCACTCATCCCATCTTCCCAGCAATCTCTCTCTCTCCCCAAGTTTGGTAAGTTTTCTTCATCTTCCTTCTCTCTTCATTTTCTCCATCTTCCTCTCATCTTCTCCCATTTCTTAAAACTTGAACCATGTTTAGATCGTCGATAGGATCGTAGGAAGCCAAAAAGAATCGAAATCCATCAACTTTGAGAAATTCGGGTAAGTTACTTCCCCCTATTTTATGCTAGAAATGCTATTTCCATGTTTATTTGATGTTATGAATGCCATTTATTGCATCTTGGGTTGATTTGGGAGTGATTGGCATTTTATTCACATTTTTGGGAAATTTGGTATTTGAATCTTGTGTTGGGTTTCTAGATTGTGTTATTTAGCCCCATTACAAACCTATAAGTTGTTTTGGTTCATAGTTGTGTATATTGCTAGCCTTGGTTCAAGTATTTTGAAATGGTGAAAGATTTGGTTGGTTGAGTTTGGTTTGAAAATGGTGGAAACCCAGGATTTTGGCCGGAAATTGCCTTTCCGGGCAAGGAGGCCCGCGCATCCCTCCCTTAGGAGGCGCGCGCACCCTTATGTCCTTCTTGATCAAAAATGCTTCTGTCCTTTGGAGGCGCGCGCATCCCTCCCTTAGGAGGCGCGCGCACCCTCTCCTTCTCTCAACTCGATTTTCCAACTGATCTAGGAGGCGCGCGCATCCCTCCCTTAGGAGGCGCGCGCACTCCCCTCCCCTGTTATGAAATTTATTCTCCTTTTGGTCCAATCTTTCGAGAGTCGTATTTGGTTCATGCGAACTCCGTTTTAGGCGTATGAATTACCGTTTTAAAGCTCTCCTTAAGCTCTTCGATATGAGTAAGTAAATTTGGTAGAGTGCTCGACCTAACTGAACCCTTTGTGGTCAAATGTGATAGGTGAATTTTGTTATCTTTGTTAAGATTGTTGGAACACGTTAATTGTGTGTCGTTGGTTCATTTCACTTTCTTGGTGACTAATTGGAATGGTTCCCTACTTTGGAACCTTAAGTTGTTCATTCATGCTAAATTATTATTACTTAGCCTTTATTTGAAAGTCCAGCTGGTATTTTGTGTGTGTTTGGGCGATGGGAAAGATTATAATGGCAAAGCCAAGTCCATTATAATGTTGACCATTGTTTTGCCCCCTTCTTTACCCCTTCTCCAGATTGGCCTTGGAAAGGATAAGTCAGCGTTCCTTTGTGAATGTATCTGGCTAGCGGGCATGACTTTGTGTCATGGTCCTTGTCCCTTGTGACACTTTTATGTTATTGGTTCCGGTACCGGGGTTTTCTCTTCGGCTTTCATGCTATTATGAAGATGATGAATTGTTGACTATTGAAGCTGCGCAACGATCCTTTATTTGGATGATCCGGTTTGGAAAACCTTGGCTATATCCTTTGTTATGTGTTTATTTCCGCTGCTATCTGTTATATGATAAGTGCTATGTGCTATGTGATATTTATTATTGCTTATTGTATATTGCATCATAGCATGTCATGTAGTTGCATTAGTAACTTATTGAGATTTATCTCACCCCTTTCTTTTTATCTTCGTTTTTCCTTAACCCCCCCCAGGTGCTAAGGATTAGTCTCGCTGATCACGAGAAAGAGGACGTCGAGTGTGGATCCATTCTTTTGGGGAAGGTTATTATAGGTTGGTTTACATTATGTAAATGTGTAACCATTTTGGGATAGTTGTACCAAACAATGACGTCACTAAGTATTGTATTTTGTATTTTGTTGGGCATAAACTTGTGGAAGTTTATGATAGTTGTAAATGGGTTTTTATCAACTTGGTTTTGTAAAACTTTGGATCATTACCTTTTTAGTATCAAATGAAATTTTTAACTTCGATATTTCTTAGTTTTGGTTTTAAGTCGACGTCCAGCTCGCGGTCTCGGGCCCGCGGGGTCCGGGGTCGCGACAGTTGGTATCAGAGCTATGGCATTAGCTCTATGTATAAGTCTAGGTGGATTAGTATGACCTAGGTGGGTAGTAGTGTGCGGAGTGATTAACGGTTGATGTTTTATGCAGATACTTGGTTACAATGGTTCGCAGAAGGAGTGGTGAAGGTAGTACCGGCAATGCAAATCAGAATGATACAAGGGAAGAAGCACGTGCCATGTTTCAAGGCATGTTCGAGGCGGCCATGAAGGCCATACATGATCAAGGTCCGAGGGTAGAACAAGCACCACCCCGTTATGGATTGGAGCAATTTCTGAAGTTGAAACCGGTTGAATTCAATGGGGAGCCCGATGTGAGGAAGGCTGAGTTGTGGATTGAGTCGATGGAGAAGATTTATGATGTGTTTGGGTGTTCGGATGAGGACAAGGTCCGGTTCGCGGCTTACAAGCTTGTGGGAGCCGCCGAGCATTGGTGGAAAGGTATTAAAGCTACTTGGGATGATACTCACACGGTGTATGCGTGGGAGTTGTTCGTGCGCAAATTCAAGGAGCATTTCATTCCTGTTGTTGATCAAAACCGAAAGGAGATCGAGCTACTCAACTTGGAGCAAGGATTGTTGTCTATAGCACAATACTCGGCTAAGTTCATAGAATTAGCCCGGTATTGTGACTATTTGGTGAGGACCGAGGAACAAAAGGCTATGAGATTTATTCGGGGATTGAAGACCTCCATCCGCACTCAACTTATTGCTCAACGGATTGTGACATTCCAAGATGCGGTGGACCGAGCCTATTTGATAGAGCAAGATATTGGGAGCACAAAAGGAAAACCGAGGTAGCTAACCCGAGTAAGCAAGGAGCGCAAGGCAAGGCACAACACCGTTTCGACAACCGAGGTAACCCGGGAGCATCATCTCTGTTTAAGGGGCAAATCACACCGAAGAATCCGAGTTCTACTCCGGGGATTCAGATTAGGAAGCCTTGTACCTTTTGTCAGAAGGTAGGCCATGCGGAGGATAGGTGTTGGAAAAGGCAAGGCAAGTGCACCAATTGTGGGAAATGGGGCACTTTGCGAGAGAGTGCACGAGGTACCGAGGTCAGTCATCCGGGTCAGGAGTTGGTAATAATCAGGGTCAGAAAAGGGATGCAGCTGGGAAGCCCAAGGTTCAAGGGAAGGTTTATGCCATGAATCAACAACAAGCTACCGATGATCCATCCGTTATTGGAGGTATTGTTTCTGTGTCTAATGTGAGTGCACGAGCATTAGTAGATCCAGGATCATCTCATTCATACATTTCTGTGAAATTTGCTTCCATGTTAAATGCTGCATTTGAGTCTTTACCGTACGTGCTAGAGGTGTCGACCCCTATAGGAGAATGCTTGATTTCTGATCGAGTCTTTCGTGCTTGTGATGTGGTTATTTGTGGTCGTGTCCTTTGTGCGGATTTGGTGGTTCTTCCTATCCAAGACTTTGATGTCATATTGGGTATGGATTGGTTGAGCAAGTTTCATGCGTCCGTTGATTGCCGTAAGAAAACTGTTACTTTTTCTATTCCCGATGTGCCTAAATTTGTGTTTGAGGCTTGTCCTCTGAGTAGAAGGGTTCGCTTAATTTCTTTTATGAAAGCGAGAAAATTATTGCATAGTGGTTGCGAGGGGTATTTGGCTAGTGTTCTTGATACTAGGAAAGAATCCCCTAGTTTTGATAGTGTTCGGGTAGTTCGGGAATTTCCCGATGTTTTCTCTACCGAGTATGATATGCCTCCCGATCGTGAGATTGAGTTTTGTATAGATCTTTTGCCGGGTACGGCTCCGAATTCGAAAGCACCTTATAGGTTAGCTCCCGCAGAGTTGAAGGAATTAAAGGTTCAGTTGCAAGAGTTGCTTGATCGAGGGTTTATCCGCCCTAGTGTTTCCTCGTGGGGAGCACCGGTTTTGTTTGTGCGGAAGAAAGATGGTTCCTTGAGATTGTGTATAGATTACCGGAAGTTGAATCAGGTTACGGTGAAGAATAAGTATCCTCTACCGCACATTGATGATTTGTTTGATCAGCTTTAAGGGTCCGTAGTTTTCTCTAAGCTTGATTTGAGGAGTGGGTACCATCAGTTGAAGGTTCGATCGGAGGATATTCCGAAGACTGCTTTTCGCACTCGGTATGGTCATTATGAGTTCTTGGTTATGCCGTTTGGATTGACAAACGCGCCGGCCGTGTTTATGGATTTGATGAACCGAGTTTTCCATCCTTATCTTGATTCGTTCGTGGTGGTTTTCATCGACGACATTCTTGTTTATTCAAAATCTCGAGAGGAGCACGAGCAACACTTGAGGACAGTTTTATCCGTTCTTGCGAGGGAGAAATTATTTGCGAAGTTCAGTAAATGCGAATTTTGGCTCGAGAAGGTGTCATTTCTGGGTCATGTGATTTCTAAAGATGGGATTTCTGTGGATCCATCAAAGATAGAGGCTATAGTGGATTGGAAGAGACCCGAATCAGTGACAGAGATTAGAAGCTTTCTGGGTTTAGCCGGTTATTACCGAAGATTTATTGAAGGGTTTTCGAGGATTGCTACTCCGATGACTCAGTTGACCAGGAAGAATGTTCCGTTTGTGTGGACCGAGAAATGTGACAAGAGTTTCGAGGAATTGAAGAAGAGGTTGACTACCGCACCGATCTTGACTTTGCCTAATGGGAGCGATGGCCTGGTGATTTACAGTGATGCTTCGAAAGAGGGTTTGGGTTGTGTGTTGATGCAGAACGGGAAAGTAATTGCTTATGCTTCGAGGAAGTTGACCCCTAGTGAGCAGAATTACCCGACTCATGATATGGAGTTAGCGGCTATTGTCCTTGCTTTGCACAAATGGAAGCACTATCTTTACGGGGCGAAGTTTGAGATTTTTACCGATCACAAGAGTTTGAAGTACCTTTTCTCTCAGAAGGAATTGAACAACCGACAGCGCCGATGGATGGAATTGTTGAAGGATTACGATTGTACGATTTCTTATCATCCGGGGAAGGCGAATGTAGTAGCCGATGCGATTAGTAGAAAATCTTATGTGGCTTCGATGATGGTTCGAGAGTGAAAATGCTTGAGGATGTTCGAGATTGGTCTCCTCGTGAATCGAGACATGGGGCTATTTTTGCGAATATTAGGGTGTCTCCGACCCTAATTCAGAGAATAAAGGAAGCTCAGAAAGAAGATCCCGAGTTAGTGAGGGTAATGGGTAAATTGAAGGAAAAGAATTTCGAGGATTTTTCTTTGAGTTCGAGTGGAGTTTTGACTTTCCGTGGTCGTTTGTGTGTTCCGGATGTTGATGGAATTAAACAGAGAGTTCTTGATGAGGGTCACAAATCGAGATATACTATTCATCCGGGTAGTACGAAGATGTATCAGGATTTGAAGCAACAATTTTGGTGGATTAATATGAAGAGGGAAATAGCCGAGTACGTTTCGAAGTGTTTAACTTGTCAGCAGGTCAAAGCCGAGCATCAGAGACCCGCGGGACTACTTCAACCGTTAGAGATTCCCGAGTGGAAATGGGAGCATGTGACTATGGATTTCGTTACGGGACTACCTCGTACCCGTAGGAAGTATGACAGTGTTTGGGTAATAGTGGATAGATTGACCAAGAGTGCCCATTTCTTGCCTATTGACATCAGGTATTCGATGGAGAAGCTTGCGACCCTTTATATCGACGAGATTGTGAGAGATTGCATGGGGTTCCGGTTAGCATTGTGTCAGATCGAGACCCGAGGTTTACTTCTAGATTCTGGAAGGCGTTTCAGGAAGCTTTGGGTACAGATTTGCGATTTAGTACAGCTTTTCATCCTCAGACCGACGGTCAATGCGAGAGGACTATTCAGATTCTTGAGGATATGTTGCGAGTGTGTTCGATAGACTTTTCTGATTCTTGGGATTCGCACCTACCGTTAGTGGAGTTCTCTTACAACAACAGTTATCAGGCTAGTATTGAGATGGCACCGTTTGAGGCCTTGTATGGAAGAAAGTGTAGATCGCCTATTTGTTGGGATGAGGTCGGTGAAGCGAAAGTTTTGGGTATCGATTTGCTTTGGGATTCGGTTGAGAAAGTCAAAGTTATCCGGGATAGATTGAAGACAGCCCAGAGACGACATAAGAGCTATGCAGATAACCGAAGGCGAGATCTTAGTTTTCAGACCGGTGATTTGGTATTCTTGAAGGTGTCTCCGAAGGTGGGTATTCGTAGGTTTGGGAAGAAAGGTAAATTGGCTCCGAGGTTTATTGGTCCGTTTGAGATTTTGGGAAAGGTTGGACTTCTAGCGTATCGTCTTGCGTTACCGTTATCTTTGGACCGGTTGCACAACGTCTTTCACGTTTCTATGCTTCGGAAGTATGTTCATGATCCGTCTCACGTGTTACCGAGGATACCGGAAGATATTGAGCCCGATATGACGTATGAGGAACGACCGGTTCGGATTTTAGATTCCAAAGTCCAAGAGTTGAGGAGCAAGAGTATTGCGTTGGTTAGAGTCCTTTGGAGGAATCATAACATCGAGGAGTCGACGTGGGAGCTTCGTGATGAGATAGAGAGGAAATTTCCGTGGCTTTTTGTTTAAGGTAAGTCTCGTTAAAATTCGGGTCGAATTTTCTTTAAGGGGGAGTGAATGTCACGACCCGAAATCTAGGCTCTATTTTATTAGTAATTAAGTGGTTTTATTTAATTATTTGCTTATTTAATTATTTAAATTATTATTTATTTAAATAATTATGTGTGCAAATTATGTGTTATAATATTTATGCCTAGCATTTTATTTGGGTCATTTGGGCTAGTGTAGAAGTATTGGGTCTTAATTGTTAGTTGGGAGTGTAGTATTTGTGTGTTGTGTGAGAGAGGGGGCCTAAGTGCAACATTTTGAATAATTTCCTTACTCCCTCCTTACTCCTCCCCTCACCTCCCTCACCTTCTCCCTCACTCATCCCATCTTCCCAGCAATCTCTCTCTCTCCTCCAAGTTTGGTAAGTTTTTCTTCATCTTCCTTCTCTCTTCATTTTCTCCATCTTCCTCTCATCTTCTCCCATTTCTTAAAATTTGAACCATGTTTAGATCGTCGATAGGATCGTAGGAAGCCAAAAAGAATCGAAATCCATCAACTTTGAGAAATTCGGGTAAGTTACTTTTCCCCCTATTTTATGCTAGAAATGCTATTCCATGTTTATTTGATGTTATGAATGCCATTTATTGCATCTTGGGTTGATTTGGGAGTGATTGGCATTTTATTCACATTTTTGGGAAATTTGGTATTTGAATCTTGTGTTGGGTTTCTAGATTGTGTTATTTAGCCCCATTACAAACCTATAAGTTGTTTTGGTTCATAGTTGTGTATATTGCTAGCCTTGGTTCCAAGTATTTTTGAAATGGTGAAAGATTTGGTTGGTTTGAGTTTTGTTTGTTTGAAAATGGTGGAAACCCAGGATTTTGGCCGGAAATTGCCTTTCCGGGCAAGAGGCGCGCGCATCCCTCCATTAGGAGGCGCGCGCACCCTTATGTCCTTCTTGATCAAAAATGCTTCTGTCCTTTGGAGGCGTGCGCATCCCTCCCTTAGGAGGCGCGCGCACCCTCTCCTTCTCTCAACTCGATTTTCCAACTGATCTAGGAGGCGCGCGCATCCCTCCCTTAGGAGGCGCGCGCACTCCCTTCCCCTGTTATGAAATTTATTCTGCTTTTTGGTCCAATCTTTCGAGAGTCGTATTTGGTTCATGCGAACTCCGTTTTAGGCGTATGAATTACCGTTTTAAAGCTCTCCTTAAGCTCTTCGATATGAGTAAGTAAATTTGGTAGAGTGCTCGACCTAACTGAACCCTTTGTGGTCAAATGTGATAGGTGAATTTCGTTATCTTTGTTAAGATTGTTGGAACACGTTAATTGTGTGTCGTTGGTTCATTTCACTTCTTGGTGACTAATTGGAATGGTTCCCTACTTTGGAACCTTAAGTTGTTCATTCATGCTAAATTATTATTACTTAGCATTTATTTGAAAGTCCAGCTGGTATTTTGTGTGTGTTTGGGCGATGGGAAAGATTATAATGGCAAAGCCAAGTCCATTATAATGTTGACCATTGTTTTGCCCCCTTCTTTACCCTTCTCCAGATTGGCCTTGGAAAGGATAAGTCAGCGTTCCTTTGTGAATGTATCTGGCTAGCGGGCATGACTTTGTGTCATGGTCCTTGTCCCTTGTGACACTTTTATGTTATTGGTTCCGGTACCGGGTTTTCTCTTCGGCTTTCATGCTATTATGAAGATGATGAATTGTTGACTATTGAAGCTGCGCAGCGATCCTTTATTTGGATGATCCGGTTTGGAAAACCTTGGCTATATCCTTTGTTATGTGTTTATTTCCGCTGCTATCTGTTATATGATAAGTGCTATGTGCTATGTGATATTTATTATTGCTTATTGTATATTGCATCATAGCATGTCATGTAGTTACATTAGTAACTTATTGAGATTTATCTCACCCCTTTCCTTTTATCTTCGTTTTTCCTTAACCCCCCCCCCCAGGTGCTAAGGATTAGTCTCGCTGATCACGAGAAAGAGGACGTCGAGTGTGGATCCATTCTTTTGGGGAAGGTTATTATAGGTTGGTTTACATTATGTAAATGTGTAACCATTTTGGGATAGTTGTACCAAACAATGACGTCACTAAGTATTGTATTTTGTATTTTGTTGGGCATAAACTTGTGGAAGTTTATGATAGTTGTAAATGGGTTTTTATCAACTTGGTTTTGTAAAACTTTGGATCATTACCTTTTTAGTATCAAATGAAATTTTTAACTTCGATATTTCTTAGTTTTGGTTTTAAGTCGACGTCCAGCTCGCGGTCTCGGGCCCGCGGGGTCCGGGGTCGCGACAATAACACAATGAAGTAAATCATAATAAATAAAACACTTTTCTTATTCCAAATAAGAAATTAATATCCTTCATTATCTTATAAGAAAATAATGTTTTCTACTTCATCAGTAAAGTCACTTTACAAGTGTTCTACGAACAATGTTGCAACCATTGAATCATTACTGTTTGTAGATAAAACTTTACTATAAGTAGTCTTTCATCTTACTAATTATTCTGGTATCCAATACCCAATAATTAAATTTAGAAAGAATAATTTATAACATAAATATTCCGAGTGGTAGTCCCACTACCATTCCTTTTATTGATCACCCAGAATTTTGACTACAATTCTAAATGGTCAATCCAATTTCCATTTTACCAAATTGCATCTATTAGAGTTATTATTATAACCAAAATTATTTCCTTTAGGATTGACAACTCTTGTCTTACTTTTCTTTTGGCATTTGGCCTCTTTCCATCATGAACTATGAGCATTGGAGAACCATTCTCCAATATCTTCATCTTCGCAGTTTTTCAGCATGTTAATGCAATTCGAAGAAATTCTTATTCATTTAAGCATGTTATATTCCATCACTAAGTGATCATAACATTTAAACAATGAATCAAGAATGAGATCCATGGCTTGCTCCAATCCAATTGGACAACCAAGTTTCTCAAGATGCTCTACGTAGCCTTTATCTTAAGCATGTGAAGTTTCTTCTTATTACCCTTACTCCTTTTGCAAGAAGTGAATGTAATAATGGTTTTATACCTCTCTTACTTAGATTGCTCTTTGAAACATGTAACTCAACTCCACGCCTATTTAATAGGCTTCCACAAGTTCCAAACGTTGTTGGAGTTTAAGAGCACATAATCGTGAGCATAAGACAACTCACATTCCTAGAATCATACTCATGATTCTTGTGATTGTCTATTCCGGCATTAGGTTATTTAGGAATAGGCCCATCAAGAATGTACAACCCCATCTTCTTGCCTTAGAACGATTCTTAGGCTCATGATCCAATCCATGAAGTTTGTACCATTCTCTTGAAGCATTATCCTTATCAAGGATTAATCGCAACGATTTTAGTTGTCATCTACAACCAATGCAAAATTTCCAAAATTTTACAAGTACCAATCTCATTAAAGAGATAAATAATGTATTTTCCAAAAATACTCCCACTAAATTATATAACCTTCATATACATCCAATGTATAATATAATTTAAATGGGCTAAGATCCAACTTTAATTTAATTCTAAGTCCGCTATGGCGGATTACACAAAATCAAATTAATTAGGTAGACAACCCTGTCAATAATATCCCATATGACTCTTAGATCCTTTCATGAGACTCTTTTAAGTTGGGCTAAGATCCAACTTTAATTTAATCTTGAGTCCACGGAGGCGGACCGCTCAAAATCAAATTAATTAGGTAGAAAATTTCTTGTCAATCATATTCAATATGATTCTTAGTGATCCAATTTCAAAAGCATGTTTAATCTCATCTTTTGCCTAGGCCCAGAACTGTTTTGACGCCTTATTAAGTCCAACCATTTTAAACGCATGGTTGATGTGCCTCGCTAGGGCGTGCCCACATCATCCATCTTGCTCATACATAGATAAAGTCAATGTACCTCGCTAGGGCGAACCCACATTAAAATTACACATGCACTAACAAGTGTCTTAATCATGGCATGGCAAGAAGGGCTTAAAACTTTCTTGAAGGTTCATCACATATAGCATATAACACATTTATGAGCACATAAGATAAACATGTACGCATCAAGTTTAGCCACTAAATTAATCTCCATTAATTTAAGCACAATATTTATGTGTCATTAGTTTCTCTATAATTATGAGGATGAGACCTTTTCAACTTTGGTCGTTATTTCCAAATCAAGACAACAAGAAGTGCGGTCGAACTAAGCCGTTAGGCAACCACAATCCCGCACTAATTCAAGAGACCAAGAAAGTAGTCCATGTGGCCGAAACTAAGCAATAGATGGTCTCGATGAACGTAGGCCAATTGCATTCACAATTCCACATGGATCTCCAAACTTTGAATCAAGAACTTTGTTTCTCAATTTTAGCAATTATGAACTCTTCATAATTCTAACTTCGTTTTATCTTTGAAACTTTGATTGCGATCAATTTTGGGAAACACAATCTCGATGAACGCAGATTAGCCATCCAAAACTTGAACCAATCTAGGAATCACAAGACTAAAACAAATAGGAAAATCAAACCCCAAGATCCACACTCAAACCAACTACCCAAAGCCGATTCCAGATCAGCAAGTCTGGTCTGGTTTTGTTACTGGTTCGGTTGCACCTCTCGAAAATTCCAAATTCCAATTTTAACCAAAATCAGAACAGAATCAGTGAACTGTGCGGCCGCCCAAAATCTCCTGTGCGGTCGCCCAAACATGTGCGGCCGCCCAGGGAGATTTGTGCAGTCGCCCAAACGCATCAGAAGGAATTTTGAAGTTCGAAAATTTGTCTCAAAATTGTCTTTCCCCGATTATTAAAACCATGACCCAATCAGAATTAATAATCAAAAAATTCAGAATCCATCATAATATTTATTGCGAATGAATCGTGTGATTAAAGTTGTAAAACAATAAACCACATAAAATCACATAACACATAAACATCATATAATCCAATATTCATATCATGCTTGGCACATAAACAATTTATATACACACAACATGATCTAGTATTGAAATAATCAATATGAACGGGGCTCTGATACCACTGTTGGGTTTCGTAGTCACATGCGCAGCGGAATTAAGCATTTAAAATTTAATGAAACCCAAATCCCATAGATCCATTCATATGATTAAGTCAAATACAACAATATGAATACTAGAATACTAACCTTTATGCCTTTGATTTTGCAACCTTGAATTCGATAGAGACTTGAAAACTTGATCACGATCATAGTAATAATCACGAACTTTGAAGATGATAAGTTTCACCCTCTAGCGGTATCCACACCACGAACGAATATCAAGAACACTTGATCTTGGTTGCTAGACCAAATTATGAAACACGTTTTCACAATTAATATGAACTATATGGAATTTTCTTTGTGTATAATTTTGTTCTTCAATATAGGATTTCTTAGAACAAAATAAAACCCTCTCAAACTCTTTGGAGGCTGCACAACATTAGGTAGAGAGTTATGGCCGAATTCTGATGTTTATACACAAGTAAGACCAATCCAAATAGGAAACTTTGTGTTAAAAACCCGTCCAAAATTCGATTCCGAGTCAAATTAGGAATCTGCCCCCCGACAGCACTGTGCGGGCCGCCCAAGAATACTTGTGCGGTCGCCCAAGTCATCTGGAACAAACTGGTACAAACTGACTCAAGCTGTGCGGCCGCCCAGTACAATTGGGTGTTCGCTCCCGCCCAACTTGCCCATTTTTCCAGAATTTCCAAATTTCCACAATTTCCAAATATAGTCCTTATTTAGGATTCGTTCTATTGTGTGTGACCCTCTAGGATTATACTAAGGTGGCAATGGGTTCAAACATGAAACAATAAGATATGATTAGGTTCTAGCAAACCGTCATACCTACCCAAATAGTATAACTAGATACAAGTTCGCATTCCTTTTAGAACATGTCATAATCCCTTTATCCACGATGTCATTGGACACAAGTCATGGTCAACAAGTCAACTTGTATGTTCAATACTTTCTCAATTCCGAATATGTTGATAATCCAACGACATTGATCCAATCAATCCATTTGAGTTTGCCAAACATTTCACCAACATCATCCTTCGAGGGGCCCAAGCTTGACATTCTCCGAAGAGGGACAAATCCATTTAGCTTATTATTCTTCCCTACGTGAATCCAATTATGCCAACCATACCCTTTATAACTACCGTGTTAAGGTAGCATTTGAATATGTCAAACATAATGTTCATCAAGTGGAAGACTATAATAACTTCATGTCTAAGGATTCAAACGACATAACTAATATGAGATTTATATATGACATCGACCATGACATAAATCTCATACCGCGGGTCATGTCCAGTACCTTGTTCCAAACAAGTACCTATAAATCTAACATGATCATCCCATGATCATTTAGCCTTTATACTAGTGCTTAACAAGCTCTAGGGACGGAGATTATTATAAGCAAACACGAGCCATAATAATAATCTTATTATCTCTTTATCATTATGAATAAATGATAACTCATACAACGTTTAACAAACGTGCCTAGGGCACCAACACCAACACCGAGGACATCGACAAAGAAAAAAAGGAAGAAAAGAAAACAAAGACTCGATAAAAGTAGGAATTTAAATTGCGATAGATAGAGGTGCGCTCCCTGCATGAGCGAATTTTGCTAGAGTGTTGTATTGGAGCTCATGGGATCTTGTCTCGATATGGACCGAGTTGTTGAGTTGGGGCTCATGGGAGCTTGTCTCGATATGGACCGAGTTGCCGACTTGGAGCTCATGGGAGCTTGTCTCGATATGGACCGAGTTGCCGACTTGGAGCACATGGGAGCTTGTCTCGATATGGACCTGCCGACTTGGAGCTCATGGGAGCTTGTCTCGATATGGACCGAGTTGCCGACTTGGAGCTCATGGGATCTTGTCTCGATATGGACCGAGTTGCCGACTTGGAGCTCATGGGAGCTTGTCTCGATATGGACCAAGTTGCCGACTTGGAGCTCATGGAAGCTTGTCTCGATATGGACCGAGTTTCCGACTTGGAGCCGCATCTGTTTATGTTGCTGACTTTGTGGGGTGTGGGCACGGTTGACCACTTTCTGGTGGGGATGAAGTGCCTTGACTAGCGGATGCTGTTGACTTCATGGTGGTACCTGTTATGTGTGTGGTTGACATGTATATGTGTTCTTGCAAGAAGATGCATGAAGTGTGAAATGAAGAGAGAGAATTGTGCTCGTGTTGATGGGATTTTGGAACACCCTTGCAATGAGAGAGAAGTAAGAATGTAGTAGAGTGATCTTGTGTGCGTTGTGATTTTGAGGAAAGCATTGGATGTATTCATACCTCACTTACCATTGCCGCTTGAGTGGAGATGGATCTCCGATGTCCGCGGAGGATGCTTTGATGGAGAATGTCCATTCTTTGGATGTTGATGAGAGAACGCTCTTAATGATGGGTTGGCGAGATGGTACTCTGGATGATGGGTTGGTCGTGCCGAAAGGCTGCCTACGTATCCCTTGAAAGGAATCAGACCAGCGTAGTTCAAGGATGATGGATAGTGCTGGGGAGGAAAAGCTAGGAGCAAAGCAAAGTAGAGCACATACTTTTGCACATAGAAGGAGAAAAAGAAAAAGAAAAATCTTTTTTTTTTTTTTTTAAGATTAGAAGGGAAAGAATATGCACACATGTGAGAAAAAAAGATTCTTTTTTTTTTAGGGTTCTCGGTGAACCATTTTACCATTGTGTATTTGTAAAGCCACCCAAGATCAAGTCATGTTCAATCGAAGTCCGGATTGCCTTGTTGA